>JBAMJR010000061.1:247500-267500 GCA_038501785.1 Myoxocephalus aenaeus | reverse complement strand
CACCATAAGTAATATACAAGTGAAATATATGCTTTGGTACATGAGAAAATTAAAATGTGCCCCAATGCAAATGTTGGAGTCCTCGCCTGAATGTTCTCTGTTCTAAACCCTCTCTAACTTTGTTCTGCTTCACTTTATCAAAGTCAATCTTTGCAGAGAGAATGTTCACATATTGAGCTATGATTTGTGTTAGAGAATGTTCACATATTGTGTTATGATTTGGGTTAGAGAATGTTCACATATTGTGTTATGATTTGTGTTAGAGAATGTTCACATATTGTGTTATGATTTGGGTTAGAGAATGTTCACATATTGTGCTATGATTTGGGTTAGAGAATGTTCACATATTGTGCTATGATTTGGGTTAGAGAATGTTCACATATTGTGCTATGATTTGGGTTAGAGAATGTTCACATATTGTGCTATGATTTGGGTTAGAGAATGTTCACATATTGTGTTATGATTTGGGTTAGAGAATGTTCACATATTGTGTTATGATTTGGGTTAGGGAATGTTCACATATTGTGTTATGATTTGGGTTAGAGAATGTTCACATATTGTGTTATGATTTGGGTTAGAGAATGTTCACATATTGTGTTATGATTTGGGTCAGAGAATGTTCACATATTGAGCTATGATTTGGGTTAGAGAATGTTCACATATTGTGTTATGATTTGGGTTAGGGAATGTTCACATATTGTGTTATGATTTGGGTCAGAGAATGTTCACATATTGAGCTATGATTTGGGTTAGAGAATGTTCACATATTGTGCTATGATTTGGGTTAGAGAATGTTCACATATTGAGCTATGATTTGGGTTAGAGAATGTTCACATATTGTGCTATGATTTGGGTTAGAGAATGTTCACATATTGTGCTATGATTTGGGTTAGAGAATGTTCACATATTGAGCTATGATTTGGGTTAGAGAATGTTCACATATTGTGTTATGATTTGGGTTAGTGAATGTTCACATATTGAGCTATGATTTGGGTTAGAGAATGTTCACATATTGAGCTATGATTTGGGTTAGAGAATGTTCACATATTGTGCTATGATTTGGGTTAGAGAATGTTCACATATTGTGCTATGATTTGGGTTAGAGAATGTTCACATATTGAGCTATGATTTGGGTTAGAGAATGTTCACATATTGTGTTATGATTTGGGTTAGTGAATGTTCACATATTGTGCTATGATTTGGGTGAGAGAATGTTCACATATTGTGCTATGATTTGGGTTAGAGAATGTTCACATATTGAGCTATGATTTGGGTTAGAGAATGTTCACATATTGTGTTATGATTTGGGTTAGTGAATGTTCACATATTGAGCTATGATTTGGGTTAGAGAATGTTCACATATTGTGCTATGATTTGGGTTAGAGTTGGACCTTACAGCTGCATCATTTCAAAGAAATAATCATCCTGAAAGTGATTTTTTTTATAGGCGGACCTGAAACCTTTTCATTTGTTTCTGTGTGTCATCTTCATTTACTCTTACCAACATTCTCTTACACCAACATTATTCAAATAGCCCTAGTGGTTGCAGAGATACACCCTTTTTAGTTTTGGGGATGACATTGAGCAGAGGCCTAAAAATAGGTGGGTTTTCAATGTGTCAAGACTGATAAGGTTATTATTGTAGGTGATTTTAATATTCATGTGGATGTCAGCAATGATAGCCTTAGTGCTGCATTTTTCTCATTGTTGGATTAGATGGCTCCTGTCAGAGAGTACAGGAACCTACTCACTCAGAGGTCAGCAACCTTTCCTATCCAACAAGCCATTTTGCCCTTTTTTCAACCAAAAAAATTTGTCTGGAGCCGCAAAAGCAATTTGATATCACAGCATATGAAGTTTTATATGTAGTCATAATAACTCTACTTCTTCCCGGAGCCTCTGTGCTTCCTCGCCTCAAGTTTCCATGCTGTGTGGAGCCGGTCCTGCCTCCTGTCTCCTGTCTCCTGCTTCCTGCCTCCTACCTCCCACCTCCTGTCTCCTGCCTCCTACCTCCTGCTTCCTGCCTCCTACCTCCTGTCTCCTGCCTCCTACCTCCTGTCTCCTACCTCCTACCTCCTGCCATGGCCCTGCTGATGCTCCCCTCCTCTCTACCGCCTTCTGCTTCATGGATCATGGTTATCTGGATCATGGACCATGCCTACTACTCGGTCCTATATGAATAATTTCTGTCATATTCATGTAATGTGCTGTAACTCCGTTACGTTGTTCATTCTGGTCACATGACATCTATTGCTTCTGTCCATCAGGAGAGGGATCCTCCTCTGTTGCTCTCCCTCAGGTTTCTTCCTGTTTTCCCTGTGAAAGTGTTTTTACTATCTTTATTTGGGGAGTTGTTCCTGATCCGATGTGAGGTCCCGGGATAACCTAAAACACAACAGATGAGATATGAATTAAAATAAAGTGTGTGCTGCAGTCGTCAGCAGCCAATCAGAGAGCTGGCTTTCAGGGCGTGTGACCCGTGAGAACGCCTCCGCCGCCTCTGGCTGATAACCAGCTGGACGACCCAGCGGCCGCTCTGATTGGCCGAGGCCCGGCAGACCCCGGGGATAAAACAGCAGCTCGGTCCTCCAGCACACCATCGTCCTCCTCTTCCTCACCATGGCCTTCCTCTGGATCGTGTCCTGCCTCGCCTTCGTCAGCGCCGCCTACGGTGAGTTCAGAGACTTTCTGGAAGAAGAGACACTGACGTTAAACGTGCTGATGAACTCAGTTCATTCATAATTATAGTCCATAAAAACATTTCCTCGTGACTCTGATGATGAACAAGAGATGATTCTTATTGGTTCAGAATAAAAGAGCAGAAGTTACAGCTCAGAATTAAACTTTTATCAACTTTATTTATCTAGTAAGTGTTGAACATACGGGGAATTTGACTCTTTCAATTCAAATTCAAATAAAAAACAGTGCAATAATAGATAAATATACAGCCACCAGACAGCAGTACTTTAGAACAAGCATTGGTAGTAAAAACAGCAGAATGCTCCTTTAAAGTCGCCCGTCGTCCTCTCAGGCTGCGGCACCCCCGCCATCACCCCCGAGGTGACCGGCTACGCCCGCATCGTCAACGGAGAGGAGGCGGTGCCTCACTCCTGGCCCTGGCAGGTGTCCCTGCAGGTGAGTCAGCTGACTTCTTCTTCTTCTTCTTCTTCTTCTTCTTCTTCTTCTTCTTCTTCTTCTTCTTCTTCTTCTTCTTCTTCTTCTTCTTCTTCTTCTTCTTCAGTTCAGTTTTTGTTTTTCTCTCCCAGCAATCCAACGGCTTCCACTTCTGCGGAGGATCTCTGATCAACGAGAACTGGGTGGTGACCGCCGCTCACTGCAACGTCAGGTCAGCGACGGGAATCTTTAAAACTACAAACCAGCGGTTCCATCAGTGATTCTCTGTAGTTCTTAATCACACAAACAGGAAACAGAGACTTTGTTGGATTGATCCACATTTAGTGCTCTAGTGATTATATTGAGTCAGAATAATCCACAGTGTGATGATGATGATGGTGATGATGGTGATGAAGGATGAGTGCATTGAAGACATCAGGATACTTGTTAGCAGAAACATTCACAGCTGGATTGATGACGTCACCTGTTGAGCCCTAATGAGGGGACCCTTTTATATCAGGTCACACGGCACAAATCAAGACAAAAACATGTTAGGTATCAAAGTAAACATAACAATCATGGATACAATAATATATAACCCCCATGTACACCTCTAAACACAACTCAACAATACATAGGATCAGAGGTCAGGGCGTAAAGGGCTACAGTAGACCGGATGACGTTTTGCAGTTTCTTGCTAACGAGAAAAACGCAACTGGACGTTTCTCCGCGTGGTTTGTGTGAACCGGCCCTTTAAAAGATGTACTTCCTGTTTCCTGTTGCCTTCAGGACCTACCACGTCGTGATCGCCGGAGAGCACGATAAGGGCTACGGCTCCAACGAGGACGTCCAGCGTCTGAAGCCCGCCAAGGTGAGCGGAACCGCCCGTCGGCCAATCGGGTTCCAGAACCCAGGTTCTTCACCGCGCTAACCCCTCCCCCCTCCAGGTGTTCACCCACCCCGGCTGGAACCCCAGAACCATCAACAACGACATCTCCCTCATCAAGCTGGCCAGCCCCGCCCGCCTGGGAACCAACGTGTCCCCCGTCTGCCTCGCCGAGTCCACCGGCAACTTCCCCGCCGGCATGACCTGCGTGACCAGCGGATGGGGTCTGACCCGCTACAACGGTGGGACTGGAGCCTTTTTAGTCTGAAAGGATTCGCTGCAACGACAGTGCTTTTACTCTGAAAGGGTGTGTTGTCTCCCACAGCTCCCAGTACTCCCAACAAGCTGCAGCAGGCCGCCCTCCCCCTGATGTCCAACGAGCAGTGCAAGAAGACCTGGGGCAACCAGGTCTCCAGCGTGATGATCTGTGGCGGAGGAGCCGGAGCCACTTCCTGCATGGTGAGGCCCCGCCCACTTCGATTCTTTGATTTCAAATCTTTATCGCCGCTGTTTCGGTGGAACGGTGTTCTTCTTCTGTGGCGTGTCGGTTGTTTGCTGACGGCTCGGTGGTGGTTCCTCAGGGCGACTCCGGCGGCCCCCTGGTGTGCCAGCAGGACAACGCCTGGACCCTGGTGGGCATCGTCTCCTGGGGAAGCAGCCGGTGCTCCACCTCCACGCCGGCCGTCTACGCCCGCGTCACCGAGCTCCGCGGCTGGGTCGACCAGATCCTCGCCGCCAACTAAGCGCTCAGAGGCCGGGACCCCCCGACCCCCAAAAACACCCCGAGCTGGCCGTCCCACCGCAGAGCGTGCGGACAATGAACGGAAATAAAAATACTGAACATCACTGATCCTGTTGCTGTTTTGATTTGTGTCGACTGAACTGCGTATTTAAGGTTTTTATAGTTATGAACACAAGAGACAGATCAAAGGACTTAACAGACACTGAACCGGTCAGATCACTGCACAATGCATGCTGGGTAGATTTCTGTCCGACATGAAAACGTTAAACAACAATACGCTGATGAGATCAGCTGTGTGGAGCGCTTCCGACTGTTAGCTTGACGTTAGCTTAGCGGGATCCCCGGCCCCTCCTGTCCACGTGGTCACAGTAAAGTCCCCAGTGTCAAAGTACATCGACTGTTTCAGAGTAACACAACAACAACCAGAGTAAAACAACCCCCAGTGTTGATGTACTTGTACACTGCTACAAGACAGTGTACTCTGGAAAGTACTCTGTACTCTGGGAGGCTCCGCCCACCTCCTTCTCCTCTTTGTCATTTAAGCAGAAGATAATAATTATAATACCTTTATATTGTTGTGAAACATACACAGCAGTAGTTTTTTTGTCTTGAAATACTGAATAGCAGAGGGCTAATGCGACCGAGTTGAAGGTTAGCTTAAATGTGCTGCACAGCTGTTAAGCCAAAATAAGGTAAGCTAACATGAACCTGGACAATGTGGGCAAGAGAGCTCAGTGTGGAGGATTGACAGTGTTGTATTGTTTTAATGTGCATAGAGGACAGTAACATAGCAAACGCTGTAAATGCCAATATCATTATATTCCTGTCTCCTACAGCTTCCGTTACAATTATGCAAATTAGGCGATGACGTCATTTAGCGACTTCTGTGAAGTTAAGTATTTTTTATAATGAATGAATTTTGTCTTGTCCTCTATGGTGGAGACGTGTTGTCTGGACGACAACAAGGAAAGGTCTGACGGACGGGAGTTACACCGGCATCTCAGAAACATACAGATAATGACTAAACTAAAATGTTTTTACTTTTAATAAATTGTTATGAAGACATGGATATACTGTTTTTTGTTGTTCTTTAACACGCAGACATGTTTTAGTTGTATTGTATAAAGTGTTTGCTGGACATGGTAAAGTGACTTCTATACAACCGGAGGAGTCGCCCCCTGGTGGTCAGGAGAGAGAATGCAGCTTTAACACATGAAGCATATACTTCTATACAACCAGAGGAGTCGCCCCCTGGTGGTCAGGAGAGAGAATGCAGCTTAACACATGAAGCATAGACTTCTATACAACCAGAGGAGTCGCCCCCTGGTGGTCAGGAGAGAGAATGCAGCTTTAACACATGAAGCATAGACTTCTATACAACCAGAGGAGTCTCTGGCTTCATAATCAGAAGGTTGTCGCTGCAGCATTACAAACAGCAGAAAGCCATGACCTTTGACCTCTTTAATTATCATCACATGACTAATGACGTCATCAGCCTAATATTTACGTATATATATACGTACGGTTAAACTTTTACAGACTGTAAACAAACAGAACAGCTCCTCCAATCAGATTAACAATAAAGTGTTTTTCACAAACTTTAAGTCAAGAATTAATTTCAAACTTCTGCAAACTAGATATTTATTTTTCATTCAAACAAACAAATGTCATTCATAATGAACAGAAATCCTTAAATGAATAATTCACCCTTTGAAATACATTTGACAACACAACCGAGGAAGAGTTCTGCTGTTGCCCAGCTGTTTTACGTGTTTGTTCTTTAAAACCGTTTTATTTTGAATAATTCTTCTTTTGTAATTCTTTGATCTCTCATGGAAGCAAAACAGACCTCAAGCATTAACTTGTTCACATCTGGTGAGAGAAATTATAAAACTCTTCCTAAAGATTCCCATTTTGCTCAAACTGTCATTTATATCATTTTAATTTATGATTTATAATTCAGTTTCATTTCTTGAGACCTTGAGACTCAAATAATAGATCATTTATATAATAAAAATATATAATATATGGATTTGTTGCTTGTTACTATTCCTCCAGGAACTAGAACTCTTTACCAGAAGAAGTTTATCACTTTCCACTTTTACCAGCGGAAGATTTCTGTTATCGTCAAAGTAAATGAAACACTGATCTCCAGCTGCTGGTCTCTCCAGATGTTACACATACTTTATGTATACTGTATATATATATTAATATTAATATATATATTAATATATAATAATATATATTCACATCTAGACAGACTGCAGGTTTTATGTCCTGATGCAACAACGTGTGAAACTTCAGGTCAAACTGCTGATAAACACCCTGCTGCTGGGAAACACACACACACACACACACACACACACACACACACACACACACACACACACACACACACACACACACACACACACACACACACACACACACACACACACACAGGCCGCCAGGGCCTGCTAAGCCTTCTCTGCCTAAACAGAATTACAAAGTTATATCTATTTTATAATTGTTTTTCACTAATATATGTGTATATATATATATATATATATATATATATATATATATATATACACATATGAGTATATATATGTGTATATAAATGTGTATATATATACACACATTTATATACACACATATAGATATATATGTATATATATATATATATATATATATATATCTACATATACATATAAAGATACATACGTGTATATATACACATCTACGTATACATATAGATAGATATGTGTATTAAACTAATCACAGGTGTAAATCATATCTCTAGTTTAGTGTCTTTGTGTTTGATGTACTTTGAGGTTAAAAATGATTCACCGTCGTCATCGTCGTTCTAATGTTCTTCATCTTCATAACACATAAAGGAATAATCCATAAGTACTGCTCAGAGGAAACGGGAGGAAGGCTCAAGTTTAAACAATATATTTATCATTTGATCCCTTTTCTTAATCTTTGTTGTGGGGACATTACACGAGTTATTAAATCTGAATCTCATCAGAACCAGACGTGTGAAGGCGTCAGCGTGAAGCACAGGAACCACTCAGACGTTCTCAGTATTTTATGAAATAGATTTTATGAAATCTTTACGAGAATAAAAGTTAAATCCAGCCTTCTGGTGGAAAACTCTGCGTCAGCGCCACCTGTTCTGACTCCCAGCGTCGCTGATAAGACGTCCCGTCCCGTCCAATCACACGGTCCCGTCCCGTCCAATCACACGGTCCCGTCCCGTCCAATCACACGGTCCCGTCCCGTCCAATCACACGGTCCCCTGCTGGTATAAAGGCTGCTGGCTCACGGAGCCCCGGCACGATCCTCACCATGGCCTTCCTCTGCATCCTGTCCTGCCTCGCCTTCGTCGGCGCCGCCTACGGTGAGACTGACTCCTTGACATGAGACAGCCAGGGGAGTGAAGCATGCTGGGTAAAGAAGGGGAAACACCACGTGTATACGTTTAATACGTGTATACGTGTATGAATGATTCATGGTTAGCTTTCTGGTCCGACAGCACATGAAGAAAACTTACTGAATGATGGAAACAATTAGTTTAGTTTTTTAATATTGTAACAATTGTCTTTTTTCCATTAAATGAAGTCATGTTCTCCCTGTTGTTGTTGTTGTTGTTGTTGTTGACCCCGTGATGATGTCACCAGGCTGCGGCTCTCCCGCCATCGCTCCCGTCATCACCGGTTACTCTCGCATCGTCAACGGTGAAGAGGCGGTGCCTCACTCCTGGCCCTGGCAGGTGTCCCTGCAGGTAAACACACGCACACACACACACACACACACACACACACACACACACACTCTCTCTCTCTTCTGGTTGTGTTCCAGGACTACACCGGCTTCCACTTCTGCGGCGGCTCCCTGGTCAATGAGAACTGGGTGGTGACGGCGGCTCACTGCAACGTCAGGTGAGTGCGTCTGTCGGCGCTTCATCAGCTTATTATCACGTGTTCGTGCATCATTCAAAATGGCCGCCTCGCACACGCTTCCCCCCGCAGGACGTCCCACCGCGTCATCCTCGGAGAACACGACCGCTCCTCCAACGCCGAGGACGTCCAGGTCATGAAGGTCGGCAAGGTGGGTGACGAGCGGCGTCGGCCGGCGCTCTACCTGCGCGTCGGCCGCCGGTCGTGACCATGTCCTTTTCCCGCCAGGTGTTCAAGCACCCCAGGTACAACGGCTACACCATCAACAACGACATCCTGCTGGTGCGGCTGGCCAGCCCCGCCCAGATGAACATGCGCGTCTCCCCCGTGTGCGTGGCCGAGACCGGGGACGACTTCCCCGGAGGCATGAAGTGCGTGACCAGCGGCTGGGGCCTGACCCGCAGCAACGGTGAGGCCAATCGGTGGAGAGCAGGGGGCGGGGCTTAGGGAGACGAGGTCACCGGGTCTCCGTGCGGGTTGTAGAGTGGTTGTAGAGATGCACCTTTTTTAGTTTGGGTATGACTTTTTCGAGCAGAGGCCTAAACATAGGTGGGTTTTCAAAAGGTTAAGCCCTCACCCTAATAACCCTAACCCCTAATCCCATTTATTGTTTGAGTTGTGTTTAGAGGGTGTACATGGGGATTATATATTATTGTAGCCCTGATTTTTATGTTTAATTTGCTACCTAACATGTTGTTTTTTTCTTGATTTGTACCTTGTGACCTGATATAAAAGGGCCCCCTAATTAGGGGCTCAACAGGTAAGGATCATTTTTATGGTGACCTTCCTCAGGTTTGTGATAATCTATGAAGGGTCCTGTGGGGGTCCTGTGGGGTCCTGTGGGGTCCTGTGTGGGGCCTGTGGGGTCCTGTGTGGGGTCCTGTGGGGTCCTGTGGGGTCCTGTGTGGGGCCTGTGGGGTCCTGTGGGGTCCTGTGGGGTCCTGTGTGGGGCCTGTGGGGTCCTGTGGGGTCCTGTGTGGGGTCCTGTGGGGTCCTGTGGGGTCCTGTGTGGGTCCTGTGGGGGTCCTGTGTGGGGTCCTGTGGGGTCCTGTGGGGTCCTGTGGGGTCCTGTATGGGGCCTGTGGGGTCCTGTGTGGGGCCTGTGGGGTCCTGTGGGGTCCTGTGGGGTCCTGTGTGGGGCCTGTGGGGTCCTGTGGGGGGCCTGTGGGGTCCTGTGGGGTCCTGTGTGGGGCCTGTGGGGTCCTGTGGGGGCCTGTGGGGTCCTGTGGGGTCCTGTGGGGTCCTGTGTGGGGCCTGTGGTTGATGTGTGTGGGGCCTGTGGGGTCCTGTGGGGTCCTGTGTGGGGCCTGTGGGGTCCTGTGGGGGGCCTGTGGGGTCCTGTGGGGTCCTGTGTGGGGCCTGTGGGGTCCTGTGGGGGCCTGTGGGGTCCTGTGGGGTCCTGTGGGGGTCCTGTGTGGGGCCTGTGGGGTCCTGTGGGGTCCTGTGTGGGGCCTGTGGGGTCCTGTGGGGGGCCTGTGGGGTCCTGTGGGGTCCTGTGGGGGGCCTGTGGGGTCCTGTGTGGGGCCTGTGGTGTCCTGTGGGGTCCTGTGGTTAACGTGTGCCGTGTTTTTGCGCTGCAGCTCCCGACACGCCCGCCCTGCTGCAGCAGGCCGCCCTCCCCCTGCTCACCCACGAGCAGTGCCGTCGCTTCTGGGGCAGCAAGATCAGCAGCCTGATGATCTGCGCCGGAGCCTCCGGAGCCTCTTCCTGCATGGTGGGCGGTGCAGACCCGTACACGTAGAACAGAGGTCACAGGGTCGATTCCCAAGGTCGCCTTGTTTACACTGCGACGTCAATCAACCTGTCCGTCGTCTTCTTTTCAGGGTGACTCTGGCGGTCCTCTGGTCTGCGAGAAGGCCGGAGCCTGGACTCTGGTCGGCATCGTGTCCTGGGGCAGCGGAACCTGCACTCCCACAATGCCCGGCGTGTACGCCCGCGTCACCGAGCTCCGCGCCTGGATGGACCAGACCATTGCCGCCAACTGAGCATCTCAGACGCTTTGAACCTGATCATCAATAAAAACTTAAACTGTGAAACAGATGTTGTTGTTGTTGTTGTTGTTGTTGTTCAAAGAAACCCGCTTCAGGTGGAACCATGACATCATCACGGGGTTGTGTTCACATGAAGGGGAGTTCATCTCAAGCTCATAATTCATTTGTATTCATGTCTTAATGAATAATGAGCATGTTAACACGTAGAATTGACACGACAAAAGTATATTTTCCTCAGCAGTCGTTTATTACACAAAAAGCACATTTTATCTAACGAGTAACCGAAGGAGCGCCGACACGTTTCCCGTCAGCGGCGCCTCCTCACCGGGGTCAGGTGCGCCTGGGGAGTGTCAGGTGCGTCTGGGGGTGCAGGCGCGGCCCACCCGGCGGCAGTAGCAGTTGGCGTTGAAGAAGCGGCAGTAGCAGGTGTCGCAGGGGTCGCAGCAGGGCAGCGGGTACCCCAGACACGACTGCTGGTTCGGGATGCAGCGGCGCGGGGAGCGCATGGCCCGACCCTGCAGCTGCAAGGCCGCCGACGAGTCCTGGGAGACAGGAAGTCAACAGGACCGAAACAGGAAACGGGTGAATTCACTGCGGCCGACTCGCGACACGATACCAGAAACAGACAGAAGCTTCTCATAAACCACACCCACCTCGTCGTAGGACGCAGCGTCCATCAGGAAGCGGTCCTCTATCGAGTCCACAGGTGAGAGGGCGGGGTCGCGCATGGGGTCGGGGGCGTGGCTTCGCTCTGCGGGACAAAGGAAGCACACCTGCTGTGTTACCATCCACCTTTATAACCACAGCTGCTGGTTGTGTTGCTAAAGAAGCTGCAGCAGATCACAGATGACGTGACTCACAATCATAATAATCAACAGGATATTAAAGTAATAAAACATCCTATAACATCCTATAAAGCCATCGTGCTTCAGCTCTAGAAACAGCAGTTAAATGAAGCGAGAGACTCCGTGCTCGTTACTGTCCTCTAGAATCTAGATATGCCAAAAACCAGAATGATATTTTAACTGAAGGTTCCTGTCACAGTAAAGTGAATAAAGATCATAAATCATATAAAATACACCATTCACTGCTGGATTATGTCACTTAAATAGCTTTGCTTTGACTCTGCCACCATGAAACGGTTTGAATCCCGTCTCAAGGAAGAAGCCAGTTTGATGGTTGTCAACATGTTCTGTCTCATGGTGTGATAATAATAATAATAATAATAATAATAATAATAATAATAATAATAATAATAATAATAATAATAAAACAATAATAAGTAGAGTGTAAATTGCACAAATGATTTATTGCATGTTAGGGGATGCAATGTGCACATGTTGCAAATTTTGAGTCATTAGTCCAAATAGTATTGAAAAACAAGAAACGCCCCTAAGAGGTTAATTGGTCATTATCTCCTTAACGCAATGAGATATCAGAACTATTGTAATTACATTTTGATGTTACGGCTCTAATCATGATCCACAGCAGGTTTGGTATGAACCGGACCAAGGGTGTAGGCAAAAACTACAAGAATGTTTTTAACCAAATTCAAAATGGCGGAAAATCTAAGTAGGCGGAGCTTAGAGGTCTGAAAGGCTTTTTGTAGAGCAGGTGGAGATGGACGTGTGAATTTTTTCAAGTCAATCGGACATTCTGGCTGAGGGGCGTCGCCGGTCCAACTTCTAGGGGGCGCTAGAGAGACAGTTTTTTTAGGCCTATATCAGATGGATATTTTCACCAGGCCTGACAAGCGTGCAACATTTGGTGACTTTTAAAGTATGGCAAGTACCCCAAAAAAGCCCCCCAATATACAAAAATAAAACTCTGAATAATAAAAAGAATCCTTGCAATAATAATAGGGTCGCTCGGACCCTAATAATAAATGTTATGTGTACAGCGCATTAAGAGGTAAACACAAACAATAGAAGCAGCAACAGTATAAACAAGAGAGATGACATAACAATAAAAAACAAAAACATTCTGAAAAAGCACCACAGGGAGGAACACACATACATTAATAACCTTTTAACAAATGCACAATCCGCCCGTATGCAGATGATGCGCTGCTTTACTCCTGGAAAGAAAGAATGAATTAAAGGGTCCAAAAAACTAAATCCAAGCATTTAAAAACCACTAAATTTATGAGTGGGCTTCATTTATCATCTTCATCCTCACGGTCTTGAGCTCCCACTTTAATATATTTCTTCATAATTAGGTTTCGAGGCATAATTTGGTTAAAAGGTTTATTTTTCTCAGCTTTTTTAAAGCATCAAACAACCACTTTGTTCATGAGTTATTTCATAAAGTCCAGTTCCGGTTGCTCGTGTTTGTGTTGACATGAGCCCACGCTACCGTTGGTGTCACTGATAGGGGAGCGCTCTGATTGGTCGAGAGCTACTCACCAAGGTCGGACAGGTAGGAGGCGTCGTCCAGCTGCATGTTCCCATGAACCAGAGGGGAGGAGGGGCGCAGCAGAGCCAGAGACCAGAACCAGAACCAGACCAGCACCGAGCCCAGCATAATGAGGAGGAGGAGGAGGAGGAGGAGGAGGAGGAGGAGAAGAAAAAAAAGAAAAAGAAGAAGAAGAAGGAAAAGAAGAAGAAGAAGAAGAGATCGTCTGCACTACAACTCCCACAATCCTCAGCTTCTCCTCTGAAGGTCTCTGAAAGGAGGAAGTAGTTACATTTATTTTTTATTATGAGTTCAGTGTCTGATAAGTGATAACAAATTATTACTAGCAGAACAAGAAGAGCGGTATACTGCATATATATATATATATATATATATATATATATATATATATATATATATATATATATATATAATATGGATATAATATATAAATGTATATAATATATGCATATATACACATATATATGTATATGTGCAGATATGTATATATATATAAACACACATATATATACATATATATACACACATATATACATATACACATGTATATATATATATGTGTGTGTGTTTATAAAAACAAGCCGGGAGAGAAGACGACAACATCTGAGTCTGTCCTGCGTTTCTAGTTTGGAGTCTAATGAGTACGTTTACAGTTACTTACAGTGTGTGTGTGTGTGTGTGTGTGTGTGTGTGTGTGTGTGTGTGTGTGTGTGTGTGTGTGTGTGTGTGTGTGTGTGTGTGTGTGTGTGTGTGTGTGTGTGTGTGTCTTCTCCCTCCAGCTTCTACATAACGTTTGATTTATGATGTTATTGGTGGTCACTGGTGCTTTTTATGTATATTAAATATTATATTATAGTCCTATTATATAGGATAATATTTATATGTGCCCCTACATTTGTTCACTACTTGTGTTCATAGCAATATTATATTGTGATATGTATATGTACACTTACATTTATTATTTTCTTCTTTTATTTACTATTATCCATCCAGCTTCATTGTTATTATTCATTAATATTCATCTAACCCTGAAATATTCAGCTTATACTTTTATACACATAATCATGTTTTGTACTGTGTTTTGGATTTACTTGAATTTATTGTATTGTTTTATATATTATATATATATATATATATATATATATATATATATATATATATATATATATATATATATATTACAAATATCTATGTAATATATATATAATATATCTCATATAAGTCAAAAAAAGAACAGTGGATTTAAATATAATCAATATGTACTTACGGTATACATTTATATGTTATACATTATTGTTTTAATGGATAATGTTTGTTATATTTGTGCTTTGAAGAATATTTTGACCTCAGAACGACAACACAATGTTTGTTAAAGTATAATGAGAATAAAGAATATCACATAAAAGTCCATTACATGTGTATTATCATGTTTAAAGCTAGTTTCTGTAAGTAAAGAAGTAGAGAGGTGCTTACCTTGGCTGAGACTCCGCTGCTCTCTTTGGAGGGACCACAGGCTTTAAAGGAGGAGGAGGTCACATGACTCGCTGATGACGTCATCCAACTATAATTATAACGTCCGCTTTCATTACATGTGTGACTATAAACAGTTGTTTTTTACTTTTATATACGTTTATTATAATATATATATATATTATATATTTATAATATCAGGGTTCTTCACCGCCCCAGGACCTGACTCTCCGCCTGAAGGGGACCATCACTCCTGGTCATGGTCAGCACCTGGACCCAGAGACGTCCAGAGACCCCCAGAGACCTCCATAAACCTCTTGAAACCTTCAGAATCCTCCATAGACCTCCAGAGACCCCAGAGACCACCTGAGACCTCCAGAGACCTCCATAAACCTCCTGAGAGACCCCCATAGACCACCTGAGACCTCCATAAACCTCTTGAGACCTCCAGACCCCCATAGACTACCTGAGACCTCCATAAACCTCTTGAGACCTCCAGACCCCCATAGACTACCTGAGACCTCCAGACAGACCACCTGAGACCATGTCAGGAGTATGAATAACGTTGAACGCTTCTTGATTTCACTCGATGAGTCCAACAGGAAACACAAAGTAACAACAGGCAAAGAGACCACGATGTTTATGTCACTGATGATCGCCTCCGTGTGTCTGACTGGAGAACATTCTGATGGAGAACATTCAGACTGGAGAACCTTCTAACTGGAGAACATTCTAGCAGGAGAACATTCTGACTGGAGAACATTATGATCGAGAACCTTCTGCCTAGAGAACATTCTGACTGGAGAACATTTTGACAGGAGAACCTTCTGACAGGAGAACATTCTGACTGGAGAATATTCTGATGAGAACATTCTGACTGGAGAACCTTCTAATTGGTCTAACTGGAGAACATTCTGACTGGAGAACATTCTAACTGGAGAACCTTCTAATTGGTCTAACTGGAGAACATTCTAACAGGAGAACATTCTGATGGAGAACCTTCTAACTGGTCTAACAGAGAACATTCTAACAGGAGAACCTTCTAGCAGGAGAACATTGGACCAGCTGCGTCACGTTCCCTGCATCAACATCAATCAGCGGTTCTCCTCAGCGCGGCTCCGGTTCTCTGAACTGCGGCATCTCGCTGCACTCAACACAAATCACCTGATTACGGTCCATCAGCGGGGAAATGTTTTTAATGAAACTTTATTTGTCCCGATCGACGGCGACGACTCTCGCGCACTTCCTGTTTTTCAGGCCGAACTGTTACCGTGGCAACGGCGTGGGGGTCTAACAGGTTGCAGAAGAGGAGCAGAGGTCACATGTTTATTATTAATTATTAAGACGAGGCTCAGAGCGGCTAATGCTTCTGTGAGAGAAACAGACCAGTTCAACCAGTACTGGTTGAACTGGTTTAGGTTCAACCTTTCTTACATTGTAGCAGGTTTAATTAAACCTCAGTTAAATGGTAGCAGGTTTAATTAAACCTCAGTTAAATGGTAGCAGGTTTAATTAAACCTCAGTTAAATGGTAGCAGGTTTAATTAAACCTCAGTTAAATGGTAGCATGTTTAATTAACCCTGAGTTAAATGGTAGCAAGTTTAATTAAACCTCAGTTAAATGGTACCAGGTTTAATTAAACCTGAGTTAAATGGTAGCAGGTTTAATTAAACCTCAGTTAAATGGTAGCATGTTTAATTAACCCTGAGTTAAATGGTACCAGGTTTAATTAACCCTGAGTTAAATGGTAGCAAGTTTAATTAAACCTCAGTTAAATGGTAGCAGGTTTAATTAAACCTCAGTTAAATGGTAGCAGGTTTAATTAAACCTCAGTTAAATGGTAGCATGTTTAATTAACCCTGAGTTAAATGGTAGCAAGTTTAATTAAACCTCAGTTAAATGGTACCAGGTTTAATTAAACCTGAGTTAAATGGTAGCAGGTTTAATTAAACCTCAGTTAAATGGTAGCATGTTTAATTAACCCTGAGTTAAATGGTACCAGGTTTAATTAACCCTGAGTTAAATGGTACCAGGTTTAATTAACCCTGAGTTAAATGGTAGCAGGTTTAATTAAACCTCAGTTAAATGGTAGCAGGTTTAATTAAACCTCAGTTAAATGGTAGCAGGTTTAATTAAACCCCAGTTAAATGGTAGCAGGTTTAATTAAACCTCAGTTAAATGGTAGCAGGTTTAATTAACCCTGAGTTAAATGGTAGCAGGTTTAATTAACCCTGAGTTAAATGGTAGCAAGTTTAATTAAACCTCAGTTAAATGGTACCAGGTTTAATTAAACCTGAGTTAAATGGTAGCAGGTTTAATTAAACCTCAGTTAAATGGTAGCATGTTTAATTAACCCTGAGTTAAATGGTACCAGGTTTAATTAACCCTGAGTTAAATGGTACCAGGTTTAATTAACCCTGAGTTAAATGGTAGCAGGTTTAATTAACCCTGAGTTAAATGGTAGCAGGTTTAATTAACCCTGAGTTAAATGGTAGCAGGTTTAATTAACCCTGAGTTAAATGATAGCAGGTTTAATTAACCCTGAGTTAAATGGTAGCAGGTTTAATTAAACCTGAGTTAAATGGTAGCAGGTTTAATTAACCCTGAGTTAAATGGTAGCAGGTTTAATTAACCCTGAGTTAAATGGTAGCATGTTTAAGGGCTCAGTCCTCCCGTTGTGCCATGAAGATGTTTACGCTCATTCTTTACATGACAGTTCCTTTAATTTGCAAGAAGACTTCCTGGTTAAATATAAAATCATTTCGGGTCAGATTAATTTCACTCAGCATTTAAAGCTCCGTGCTGGTTCTCGTGTCCATTATGGTGTACAAACTGTCAATGTCTAGAGGCAATGATATAGAGTTTTGTGGGATCTTTAAACCAAATGAACCAAACGACCGGTGTCTTTGGGTCACCGAGAGAGGATTGAGGAATGAGTCCAGATCTTCAGCCCAATAATCATAAATAATCATAAATAATAGGTCTTCCCAGAGGAATCTCACTTGGTTTGCTCCACATTGTGGGATCTTTGTGTATTCTGGGTAGCATATAAAAGATCCTGGCTCTGGGATCTGATTGGAGGATTTTGTTAATCATTGGAATAGTGTCCCGAAAGATCCTTTTTTTAGTTTAACATAATATTTGAGATCCTTAAGTTGTCTGTATCCCTCCCATAAATACTGTTCCCTGTCCATTATAACAATGTCTGCTGGCTTAATAATAATGTTCTTATTCTTGCTCGGCTCCGACAGGGCCTGGATCCCCTGTGGATTGAGGTTTTTGAGGTGCTACACTTATCTTGAAAGTATAGTTTAAACCCGTGGCCTCTGCTGTAGTCCACTGTAGTCATCACGCCATGCACGGCTGCAGTAAGGCATGCTAGTGGGGCATGCTAATGGAACATGCTAATGCTATTGGTGCCAAGAGTGAGCAGCCGAGAAAAAAAGCAAGGAAGCTTCTGACTTTTTTAGCTTTTTATTCTCGGTTTGTTGAGAAAAAACGTATAAAATAATAAAATGAAAGAAATAAAGCGACGTTTCGGTTTAAAGTAAAACCTTCTTCAGGCTATCTCATACATTGTAATAACCTAGTTATCCACAAGTGTGTGGAAGCAGTGTCGAGCATAACCGACTATACCGGGGTCAAATGTCACTGGACATGGACAGGTAGGTTAACCCCTTACAATGAGACACACAAACATCCATACATTCCTGATTCACAATAAATATGACAGTGCATTGATACTATGTACAAAGTTGTGTAACAAACAATAATATCAACATATGACTGGACAATTGCAATAAAAAGCTTCCATACAACTCATCAGTCATTATGTGCATTAACATTAAAGTGTCTAGTAACAGGTAGGAATCCAAATCACACTGTTCATGCAGATGAAATAAATAATAAGCAGAATACATGGCATCGTGTAAACAGGTGTAAATAACAGGTGACCTTAGTAGGACTTCATCCAGTAAAGGAAGGGGTTGGGTTTTTAATGAGTTGAGTGAATGGATATTGGGTTAGGTTTAAACGTAGTACTGCACCTCGGCTGTGTTTAGGGCTTTAGAAGGAGGTCAGTATTAGAAAAACCTCGTGATTGTAACGGAACCCTTGTGATGAGCGGAATATATATTGAATCATATGACCAGGTACGTATTCCTAAAAATGAACCTTGATAAGAAGGAGGGTTGGGTTTAGGCGTGGACTCTAATTGGTTGAGTTTAGTGGAGAGAGATTGGGTTAGTTATAAAAGTAGAGGCCCAAAAAGAGAGAGCGCCAAGAAGGAAAAGGAAGAGAGGCTCGAGCCGGATAGGTCAGGGTTAGGGGAGAGAAATACAAGGGGACAGGAGACAAACAGGGTTTAAATACAAGGGGACAGGAGACAAACAGGGTTTAAATACAAGGGGACAGGAGACAAACAGGGTTTAAATACAAGGGGACAGGAGACAAACAGGGTTTAAATACAAGGGGACGGGTGATTGGACAGCAGGAAACACTCAGCAGACAACCACAGGGAACAGAGGACACACGAGAAGGACTTTCAACATAAAACAGGAACCCAGAAAAACCCAAACCGTGACATGAGCATGTTCTTCTTTTTAGTATAATTGTATTCATGTTGGTCAGACCTCATAGGGAGTGCATTCCATGTTCCTCCATCACACTGCGCCTTAAGAGTTCACAGTGGAGAGTTTTCCCTTTGACGGGTTTTGAAACACTTCTCCTGTGTACTGGTCGCTGAACCGGTCGTTATGTTGGAAACACTCCCCTCTGGTGGTGGGAGTAGGGATTGGTTTGGATTTGACCTTTGCCCTTACTAAGACCTCCTGGCATGCTACTGTACTCTTCACCCGTCCAGAGCACTACTCGTTCTTATGAAGAGTCCTGCAGGCGAGTGGTGTGATGAGCTTCTAAAGGCCTTCATGAGGAAAGAGCTTCTTTGAAGAATACTTTGATGTCCAATGAGCCAGATTCACAAAGTGTTGTAACGCTGCTCGTGGATTTAATGTTGATGGAATCTCTGTGCAGAGCATTTAGAAAAAAAATAAACAGTTACATTAGAGCAGGCTTAACTAAACCTCAGTTACATTAGAGCAGGCTTAATTAAACCTCAGTTACATTAGAGCAGGCTTAATTAAACCTCAGTTACATTAGAGCAGGCTTAATTAAACCTCAGTTACATTAGAGCAGGCTTAATTAAACCTCAGTTACATTAGAGCAGGCTTAATTAAACCTCAGTTACATTAGAGCAGGCTTAACTAAACCTCAGTTACATTAGAGCAGGCTTAACTAAACCTCAGTTACATTAGAGCAGGCTTAATTAAACCTCAGTTACATTAGAGCAGGCTTAATTAAACCTCAGTTACATTAGAGCAGGCTTAACTAAACCTCAGTTACATTAGAGCAGGCTTAATTAAACTTCAGTTACATTAGAGCAG
>JBAMJR010000061.1:227500-242500 GCA_038501785.1 Myoxocephalus aenaeus | reverse complement strand
CTGTAACACACAATGGTAACACACACTGTAACACACACTGTAACACACAATGGTAACACACACTGTAACACACACTGTAACACACAATGTAACACACAATGTAACACACACTGTAACACACACTGTAACACACACTGTAACACACAATGTAACACACACTGTAACACACACTGTAACACACAATGGTAACACACAATGGTAACACACAATGGTAACACACACTGGTAACACACACTGTAACACACAATGGTAACACACAATGGTAACACACTGTAACACACAATGGTAACACACACTGGTAACACACACTGTAACACACACTGGTAACACACACTGTAACACACACTGTAACACACACTGTAACACACACTGTAACACACACTGGTAACACACACTGTAACACACACTGTAACACACAATGGTAACACACACTGTAACACACACTGTAACACACACTGTAACACACACTGACTCCCACCAGTTTCATAAGTGTGTGTCTGTAGAGCTATTAAATACCCGGCGGATTGGCCGGTCTCGTCTGGAGGCGGAGCTTGTTCATCAGCTTCCTGGTGTACTCGTGGTGTGTGTGTGTTCCAGCTGGATCTCAGCTGAAAACGTGTCCCTACAACGGTAAGCCGACGGGGTTCAGAGGTGGCGGTCCAGGTGCTTCCTGTCGGGGTTGCACGACGTCCACACAATAGCAACGATGACGATAATCGTAACAATAATATACTCTCCGTTGTGATCTGATGGGGGAAATGTGCAGATCTCCTTCACAATAAAAGCAGTCTTTGCTATCAGATTCCTGCAGCGGGAGAGCTTTTATTGTGAAGGAGCTACGGCGTGTTGTTAGCATCCAATGCTAACTGGCTGCACTTGTTGAGAGAGAAGCCTCGTCGTGCAGCCCTGTTCAGCCCGGGTTCCAGAGCGCTGGTGATTCCACGTAGATGTAGCTGCCTTCTAATCGGGGACGTCTGATTCTGGGAAGTTCTTGGAGGTTTTGGGAGGATTTCCTCTCACCGGGAACCCATCGTGATTTAGAATCGCTAGCTCTAGAAGTAGTTGGGTGGAGGTTTATTTACAACCGGTTAGACCAGTGGTTCTCAAACTTTTTTTGTCACGCCCCACTTTGGAGGAAGAAAAATGTCCATGCTCCAACAGAAAGCCGATCTCCGTGAGATAGGCTTTTCTGCTGTTTTTGTTTTGGCAAAACGCCAAGAATCGGTCATCACCGATTGTTAACGCCGTAACGTAAACATTTCCACGAAAGTACAGGCATTTCAGCATGTATTTATTATGACATGTTATGTCCGTGTACCTTGTACTTTTGTACTATGTAAAGTACAGCACACTGCTCCTTAATTACTAAGGATGGGTAAAAGGCAGAGAATAATTTCTCCACTGTGGGATTAATAAAGGATTATTATATTATTTTATATATATATATATATATATATATATATATATATATATATATATATATATATATATATATATATACAAAAATTAAAAATCCCCCACGCCCGACCTGTAATACTTCCGCGCCCCACAGTTTGAGAACCACTGGTTTAGACAGAGCTGGAATCAAAAGGGAGAGTTTAAAAACCCAGCGCGTCTCAACGTGTCGGGGTCCGAAGCAGCAGAGGCGAGGCCTCCAGGAACATGAATGGATTCATGCTCAAAGGTTCAAACGGTTGTCAGCGAGCAGAGAACCTTCTCTCTGTTCCAGCAGCTGTGTTTACGTTGAGCGGCAGACAGGATGCGACCTCAGACCATCGCATCGGATCAAAGACTGTAAAGGTACCGAACTCTATTGACCATCGGATCAAAGACTGTAAAGGTACCGAACTCTATTGACCATCGGATCAAAGACTGTAAAGGTACCGAACTCTATTGACCATCGGATCAGAGACTGTAAAGGTACCGAACTCTATTGACCATCGGATCAAAGACTGTAAAGGTACCGAACTCTATTGACCATCGGATCAAAGACTGTAAAGGTACCGAACTCTATTGACCATCGGATCAAAGACTGTAAAGGTACCGAACTCTATTGACCATCGGATCAGAGACTGTAAAGGTACTGAACTCTATTGACCATCGGATCAGAGACTGTAAAGGTACCGAACTCTATTGACCATCGGATCAGAGACTGTAAAGGTACTGAACTCTATTGACCATCGGATCAAAGACTGTAAAGGTACTGAACTCTATTGACCATCGGATCAAAGACTGTAAAGGTACCGAACTCTATTGACCATCGGATCAAAGACTGTAAAGGTACTGAACTCTATTGACCATCGGATCAAAGACTGTAAAGGTACCGAACTCTATTGACCATCGGATCAGAGACTGTAAAGGTACCGAACTCTATTGACCATCGGATCAGAGACTGTAAAGGTACTGAACTCTATTGACCATCGGATCAGAGACTGTAAAGGTACCGAACTCTATTGACCATCGGATCAGAGACTGTAAAGGTACCGAACTCTATTGACCATCGGATCAGAGACTGTAAAGGTACCGAACTCTATTGACCATCGGATCAGAGACTGTAAAGGTACTGAACTCTATTGACCATCGGATCAGAGACTGTAAAGGTACCGAACTCTATTGACCATCGGATCAAAGACTGTAAAGGTACTGAACTCTATTGACCATCGGATCAAAGACTGTAAAGGTACCGAACTCTATTGACCATCGGATCAGAGACTGTAAAGGTACCGAACTCTATTGACTACCATTAGGATAGCAACACAAAGCTGAGGTTGTGGACCTTGTTGGACTCGAGTCTGGACTCCAGTAAAGCTGCGACTCCACCTCTGCTGACCAGGCCTCTGCTTTTGGTGCTCATAAACCGCCCTGGTCCGTTTGGGGACTTCGTCGTCCAGCCGGTTGGTCCCCCAGATGACTTCCTGTTGGCATCAACCGGCAGTAAAACCATCTGGAGAGAACCGCCGCTGGTTTTCTGGTTCAGGAGCCGTCACCATAAGCAGCTTCAGAAGAAGAGAAGACGTGTGATGTCATCAATGTGTTTCTGGGTTAGAGAACTTCAGAAACAAAGAACCGGACGATGATTGAAAAACCTGTTTACAGAACGGTTTGATGCTATTTACCAGTACTTCCCCTTCACCTAATTCATTCAGCTCCAGCCTCAGATCTCTTTACACAGGTGTTCACTTTCTCGGGGCTTTAAACCTCAGAATAAAAGGTTCCCGTTCTTCCCATTCTGCCGACGGTGCCTGAACGCAGCGTCAGCAGAGCAGGTTGCTGGAATGTAGAATCTGTTTTAACAGGGACTTATTCTGTTTGTATTTTTTCTTCTTCTTCGCAGCGTTAAAATATGACTCAGCGAAGGAGGAGCGCGACCAGCAGGAGGCGAAGCAGAGGGAGCTGCAGCGCATCGAGGAGGCGCTGCAGATGGCTGCACGCAGAGGTGAGACAGGCTGACCTTTGACCTCTGACTGACCCTTTACCACCTGAGGACTCACCTGGCTCGTCTTCTTCTGCCTCCTTTCTGTTCTCTGCTGCTGATTTAAAGCTTCCTGGTGATTTTCAATGGATGGTGGATGGATGAATTAATTGATGGATGGATGGATAAATGGATGGATGGAAGGATAGATGGATGATGAATGAATGTATGAATACATGTATTAACTTGTTGTCTGTACTGTTCATGCTGCGTTTGCTGTCAGCGTCTCAAACTGGAGATCTGCTGTTCAGCCTGGAGAGTGTTGTTTACAAGGAGCCTCACGATGGTAACACACACTGTAACACACACTGTAACACACAATGGTAACACACACTGTAACACACACTGTAACACACAATGGTAACACACAATGTAACACACAATGGTAACACACAATGGTAACACACACTGGTAACACACACTGTAACACACAATGGTGACACACACTGTAACACACACTGTAACACACAATGGTAACACACACTGTAACACACACTGTAACACATAATGGTAACACACACTGTAACACACAATGGTAACACACACTGTAACACATAATGGTAACACACACTGTAACACACACTGTAAACACACAATGGTAACACACACTGTAAACACACAATGGTAACACACACTGTAACACATAATGGTAACACACACTGTAACACACAATGGTAACACACACTGTAACACATAATGGTAACACACACTGTAACACACAATGGTAACACACACTGTAACACATAATGGTAACACACACTGTAACACACACTGTAAACACACAATGGTAACACACACTGTAAACACACAATGGTAACACACACTGTAACACATAATGGTAACACACACTGTAACACACAATGGTAACACACACTGTAACACACAATGGTAACACACACTGTAAACACACAATGGTAACACACACTGTAACACATAATGGTAACACACACTGTAACACACAATGGTAACACACACTGTAACACACACTGTAACACACACTGTAACACACAATGGTAACACACACTGTAACACACACTGTAACACACACAAACACACTAACACATTATCTAACACTCACTGTAACATATACATATACCAACATATATGTGTGTGTGTGTGTGTGTGTGTGTGTGTGTGTGTGTGTCTGCTTCCTGTCTGTGTTCTTCGGGCTTTTCTGTCACTAACGGCTGTCTCTCTCTTCAACGCTGCCAAAGTCACTAAAGGAGGTAAAAAGCTAAAAAAGCCTCGAAAAGGCTTAAAGAGGCTGAAACGACACGAGAGCAGAGCAGGTGAGACTTTTCTTTTCTCCTGGTCCTGGTCTCAGGGGTCTGTTCAGGTCCTGGTCTCAGGGGTCTGTTCAGGTCCTGGTCTCAGGGGTCTGTTCAGGTCCAGGTCTCAGGGGTCTGTTCAGGTCCTGGTCTCAGGGGTCTGTTCAGGTCCAGGTCTCAGGGGTCTGTTCAGGTCCAGGTCTCAGGGGTCTGTTCAGGTCCTGGTCTCAGGGGTCTGTTCAGGTCCAGGTCTCAGGGGTCTGTTCAGGTCCTGGTCTCAGGGGTCTGTTCAGGTCCAGGTCTCAGGGGTCTGTTCAGGTCCAGGTCTCAGGGGTCTGTTCAGGTCCTGGTCTCAGGGGTCTGTTCAGGTCCAGGTCTGAGGGGTCTGTTCAGGTCCAGGTCTGGACGTCGTGGTCTCAGGGGTCTGTTCAGGTCCAGGTCTGGACGTCCTGGTCTCAGGGGTCTGTTCAGGTCCTGGTCTCAGGTCTCAGGTCTCAGGTCTCTTCATGGTCTTGTGTTGCTTTCAGAAAAGCCTCAGGAGGACAAGAAGGACACGTTTGTGGAGAAACTGGCGACTCAGGTGATCAAAAACCTACAGGTGAAGATCAGCAGCATCCACCTGCGCTACGAGGACGACGTGAGTACCGGTCCAGGTTCTGGTTCTGACCTCGTTTGAGGTTCCGTGTTTTTGTCCCGCTGTGACATTCAGGTGTACGGTGGATCACATTTCAGCGTGATGTTCTGGCGGACAGGTGGACCAGATCTAACCTGCTTCATGTGTTTGTTTCAGCTGTCGGATCCTCAGCGGCCCCTGTCTATGGGGGTCACGCTGTCAGAGCTCAGCCTGCAGGTAGACCTCCTTCTGGATCCTCCTCTCTTCATTTATTTCATCAATATCAAAGATTTCACCTGTGACAGGTGTGATAACTGTGGTTGTTTTTCAGACTACTGATGAAAACTGGAAGTCGTGCATCCTGAACGAAGCAGCAAAGATCATCTATAAGGTGACAGACGCTCTTCTTGCTCTTTACTTCACTCACCCGTTGTCTTTCTGCAGTAAATTAACTTGTCATTGAAATCACAAACCTGATTATGTTCTGGGTCGGGGTCTCAAAGAAACCTGGCTTCTGTCAAATCAGGAAGTGATGTTTTTAATCAAAACAAACATACCACCCTGTGACTGTTGTTTATGTGTTTGTTTGTTTGTTTGTTTGTTTGTTTGTGTCAGCTTGGCCGTCTGGACTGTCTCTGCGCCTACTGGAACGTCAACAGTCCGATCTTTTACAAAGGATCATGGGAAGACATTGTGGTGAGTCGATGCTGTTTGTCTCGTTTTAGAATAAAAAACATCTCATCAATCAGCAGACTGACAACTGTGGTTACAACCAACCAACCATCCAACCAACCGACCGACCAACCAAGACCAACCAACCAACCAACCGACCAACCAACTAAGACCAATCAAGACCAGCCAACCAAGACCAACCAACCAAGACCAACCGACCAACCAACCAACCAAGACCAACCAACCAAGACCAACCGACCAACCAACCAAGACCAACCAACCAACCGACCAACCAACCAAGACCAACCAACCAACCAAGACCAACCAACCAACCGACCAACCAACTAAGACCAATCAAGACCAGCCAACCAAGACCAACCAACCAAGACCAACCGACCAACCAACCAACCAAGACCAACCGACCAAGACCAACCGACCAACCAACCAAGACCAACCAACCAACCGACCAACCAACCAAGACCAACCAACCAACCAAGACCAACCAACCAACCAACCGACCAACCAACTAAGACCAATCAAGACCAGCCAACCGAGACCAACCAACCAAGACCAACCGACCAACCAACCAACCAAGACCAACCAACCAAGACCAACCAACCAACCGACCAACCAACCAAGACCAACCAAGACCAACCAAGACCAACCAACCAACCGACCAACCAACCAAGACCAACCAAGACCAACTAACCAAGACCAACCAACCGACCGACCGACCGACCAACCAACCAAGACCAACCAACCAACCAACCAAGACCGACCAACCAACCAAGACCAACCAAGACCAACCAAGAACAACCAAGAACAACCAAGACTAACCAACCAACTAAGACCAACCAACCAACCAAGACTAACCAACTGACCAACCAACCAAGACCGACCAACCAACCAAGACCAACCGACCGACCAACCGACCAACCAACCAAGACCAACCGACCGACCAACCAACCAACCAACCATCCAACCACTCGACCAACCAAACCAACCAACCAACTAACCAACCAACCAACCAACCAACCAACCAACCAACCAACCAACCAACCAACCAACCATCCAACCAACCAACCAACCAACCAACCAACCAACTAACCATCCGACCGACCGACTGACTGACCAACTAATCAATACATGTTTTCTTTGTAATCAATGCGTAAAATGATGTCATAAATGTTTCAGAGATCCACGGGGATACAACCTGCACACTAACATTTTAAATATTAACATCTTAACCACGATACACAAACACAGAAACCTTTTTTCAAGTAACAGAGATGTGAATGGCACAAACAAACCCATAATGACATATTCATGACCTAAATATGTTATCACAATAATAATATTTTGTAATTCAACTCTGTTCTTCATCACATTCACTGTGTCTGTGTTTTAAACTCTCTGCAACTAATCCTCCTCTTCCTCCTCCTCCAGTATCAGTTGAAGTGTGGAATCAGCAGTAAAGATCAGGAGCTTCCTCACTATCAGTACAGTGAGTTTCACATTAACACATTAATCCAGCGGATTATTATTATGAATATCAACACGTCCTTCTCACTGATTGGTGCTCACTGATTGGCTGCTTGGTTTGTTTGTAGTTTTCAAGCCGATCTTTGCTTCGGCTAAAATGTGCATCAACCCGAGCGCTGAGCTGGAGCTGAAAACTCCAAAAGCAAACCTTCACCTGGAGGTCCAGGACATCGCCATCGAGATGACCAAACCTCAGGTAACAGAGATGGAGGCGGCCACCGGGGACAAGGACAGCTGGACGGGTAGAGATATGGTGATATGGAGATATGGGGATATGCACACACTATAAACCGTCTCACACCGGAAAGCCAGGAGACGGTTTGACAAGATACTTTATAGAGTAGACAAACAAAACCAGAAGAAGTACGAGACAGACATGTGATAAAGGTGAGATGAGGTGAGACAGGTGAGCTGATGTGTTGTGGTCCTCTGCAGTACCTGACCATGGTGGAGCTGCTGGAGTCCATCGACTACATGGTGAAGAACGCCCCCTACAGGAAGTTCAGGCCGGACGCCCCCGTCCACCACAACGCCAAACTCTGGTGAGTTCAACACACATCTTCATGTCAGAGAGGACGAGTTTAGAATTTGACACAAGAAAAACATCCACCTGGTACGTGAAATACGGACTTGACCTCTTGACAGTTTTGAGGGTGCGTTTGTTTTCCTTGCCTCCTCCAGGTGGAGGTACGGCTTCAACAGCATCATGGAGGTCCACATCAGACGCTTGCGTCGCATGTGGTCCTGGTCCAGCATCAGGAAGCACCGAGAGAACCTGAAGGCCTACAAGACCGCCTACAGGGCCAAACTGCTGAGCCAGAACAAGCCGAGCCAGGACACCGAGCGGCACGTCCAGGTGCCCCTGAACGCACCACGAACACAACGCCGACACCCGAATGCACCCGACACACACAATGTGTTCCCATGTAAAGCGCCTTTAGAGGTGATATGTATCTGAGAGATGAATATATCCACATATGTATCCAGAGGATTCAAATACGAGTGAAATGATGAGATGGTAACACACACTGTAACACGCAATGGTAACACACACTGTAACACGCAATGGTAACACACACTGTAACACGCAATGGTAACACACGATGGTAACACACACTGTAACACGCAATGGTAACGCATGATGGTAACACACACTATAACACTCGATGGTAACACACTGTGAAGAAGCCAAGGTTTCCCACCACTAAGTGGAGCCTGTGTTTGTCTCACCAGGATCTGGAGAAAGTTCTGGACGTCTTCAACATCACGTTGATCCGGCAGCAGGCCCACATGGAGGTAACCCGCTCTCTCTTCTGACCCTCTGGGGACCCGGAATATGATGTTTACGGGAGTAGAAAAAAGATTCTGTTGTTGTTAGGTTCCGCCCCCCTGCTCTGTGAGCTCCTACGTGACTCTCACAGGAGCTCACAGCCTGTGGAGTCTGTGTGGAGCTCCGCCTTTCACCGGGATTTGTTGATTCAGGTGTCCGTCGACATTTTGTGTGAAACAAACCTATGAACACTCAGGACCAACCCACCCTGCAAAAAACACTGGCTTTCAGTCAGATAGACTTCTCACTCCTCTTCCCCTTCCAGGTGATCAGGTCGGGCCAGAAGGTGGTGGGGAAGAAGTCGCCGGGGGAACAGAAGCCGGGAGGAGGAGGAGGCTTCTTCAGCGGATTATTTGGTAGAAAGGCCAAGAAGGAGGTGCAGGAGCCAGAGGAGAACAAGGAGATAGAGAGTAAGTGGAAACGACCTGATGTCGTCTGGACAGCTGCAGAGTTGTCTTCCACATTCAAAGCATTTAGAAGAGGCCCCGGGATGGAGCCTTGGGGAACGCCACATTTGATATTGTGTGTGTGTGTGTGTGTGTGTGTGTGTGTTTAGGTTCAGGGCTGGACGAGCTGATGACGGCCGCGGAGAAAGATAAACTTTACACCGCCATCGGCTACAGCGGCAGCTCTCACAACCTGGCCCTCCCCAAACAGGTCAGTTTCAATGTTTTCATTTCCCACCAAATATTAACCGACATGATCAGAAGAAGCTTCAATGAAGGGTGTGTGTCTGTGTGTGTGCAGTACGTTGCGGTGGTCGTCAGCTTCCGGCTCTTCAGGACCTCGGTGACGGTCAGAGAGCAGCCGGATGTCCCAGAAATCCTCAAAATCCAGATGATCGACCTCAGCACCAAGATCTCTCAGAGACCTGGAGCCCAGGCCTTCAGGTGAGTCCCCGTCCCATAAGATCTCTCAGAGACCTGGAGCCCTTCAGGTGAGTCCCCGTCCCATAAGATCTCTCAGAGACCTGGAGCCCTTCAGGTGAGTCCCCGTCCCATAAGATCTCTCAGAGGCCTGGAGCCCTTCAGGTGAGTCCCCGTCCCATAAGATCTCTCAGAGACCTGGAGCCCTTCAGGTGAGTCCCCGTCCCATAAGATCTCTCAGAGACCTGGAGCCCTTCAGGTGAGTCCCCGTCCCATTAGATGTCTCTGGTCCCCCTGCAGGGTGGAGGCGGCGCTGCAGCACTGGTTGGTCACCGGGCTGCAGCAGCAGGGTGCCGTGCCCTCGCTCGTCTCCTCGGTGGGGGACTCGCCCTCCTCTCTGCTCGACGTCGTGTTCGAGCTGAACCCCGAGGACAACGCCGCCGACCAGCTGCTGCGAGTCCACTCTCAGCCCGTGGAGATCGTCTACGACGCCGTGAGTCAGGGTTCTTACGGTCAACCTGGAAAAGTCATGGAATTTTAAAATGGTTATTTCTAGGCCTGGAAAAGTCCTTGAAAAAAAAAAGTTTTGGAAAAGTCATGTAAATGTGTTATATTCATGTGTTTATGACATTCATTTACGCTGAGTTTTAAATAATTAATATGCTTTTAAAATAAATACAAAATTTTCTAAATGTTTACACAGAGATTTCGCAAAATGTTTGGTCATGGAAATTTGGTTTTGAAGTCATGGAAAAGTCATGGAAATCTATTGGTTAAGATGTGTATGAACCCTGAATCGGTGAAGAGCTGTCCTTGTTTTGTCCTCCAGCTGACGGTGAACAGCGTGGTGGACTTCTTTAAGACCGGGAAGGGCGTGGACCTGGAGGTCCTGACCTCGGCCACGCTCTCCAAGCTGGAGGAGATCAAAGAGAAGACCGCAACAGGTCCGTCGGGTTCAGCTGCTTAAAGGGTTTTAACTTCACGATGTGGAATTCAAGCGTAGAGGACGGTCGGGTCCCCATCAGGATCTGATGGATTCTCCTCTTTTTGCAGGTCTGTCTCACATCATTGAGACCAGGAAGGTCCTGGACCTGAGGATCGACCTGAAGCCGTCCTACCTGCTCATTCCCACGGCTGGTTTCTACAGCAGCACGTCGGACCTCATCATCGTGGACTTTGGCAGCTTACAGGTCGGTTCATATTTTTATTTCCTGTCAAAAGAAGTTTGAAAAATGAAAATACTAAAAACAAAGCTCTCTGCTGCCCAGAGGATGAACCCTGGTTCTGTAGCGCCGATTTTAGCCAAATCTCCGAGTTTATATCCAGATTTTTTTTCTTTCTTTGAATCCACTTTTCTTCTTCTTTTTTTTAACATATTTTGGATCTAATCAAGGTTTTTTGTGTGTTTTGAAGCTGAACAGTGTCGAGCAGAGCGGCTCGTCTTCGCCCTCCTTCTCCTCTCTGGAGGAAATCATGGACCGAGCCTACGAGAGATACAACGTGGAGCTACGACGAGTCCAGGTGCTCTACAGCAAATCAGGTACAGCGCTGATACTCTCACACGGACACGTGTACAACTACACAAAGACACAAGCGCCGCCGTGTTCAGGTTAACATGTTGTAAATGAATTCCAGGTGAGGCCTGGAAGTCTGCTCGGATGCAGGCTTCATCAGTCCAGCACATCCTCCAGCCGATGGACTTCACTCTCCAGCTGGCCAAGTGCATGGTGGAGAAGGACGCCAGGATGCCCAGGTAGGATGTTTACCTGTGGACAGGTGTGCTACCTCTCTGCTCGCTGACCCGCGTGTTGTTTCAGGCGTGCTGAGGGTGTTTGTGCTCCAGGTTCAAGGTGTCGGGGGAGCTGCCGCTGCTGCACGTGAAGATCTCAGACCAGAAGATCCACCACGTCCTGGATTTGATCGACAGCATCCCGCTGCCCAAAATGGGCTCCTCCCCTTCCACTCCCACAGAGAAGGTACACCTGGTGCAGTCTGCCCTGTAGCCACGCCCACTGGGATGTCAGTCAGTCCGTCATGGGGATGATGATCAAAGGTTGAGAGACATTACTGGGGAGGTTTGTGTGATTGTGATGAAGAGATGAGAGATGAAGAGATGAGAGGACGTTTAGGGGAGATAAGAGGACGTTTAGGGGAGATAAGAGGACGTTTAGGGGAGATAAGGGGACGTTTAGGGGAGATAAGAGGACGTTTAGGGGAGATAAGGGGACGTTTAGGGGAGATAAGGGGACGTTTAGGGGAGGTAAGAGGACGTTTAGGGGAGATAAGAGGACGTTTAGGGGAGGTAAGAGGACGTTTAGGGGAGATAAGGGGACGTTTAGGGGAGATGAGAGGACGTTTAGGGGAGATGAGAGGACGTTTAGGGGAGGTGAGGGGACGTTTAGGGGAGGTAAGAGGACGTTTAGGGGAGATAAGAGGACGTTTAGGGGAGATAAGAGGACGTTTAGGGGAGGTAAGAGGACGTTTAGGGGAGATAAGGGGACGTTTAGGGGAGATAAGAGGACGTTTAGGGGAGATGAGAGGACGTTTAGGGGAGATAAGAGGACGTTTAGGGGAGATAAGAGGACGTTTAGGGGAGGTGAGGGGACGTTTAGGGGAGGTAAGAGGACGTTTAGGGGAGATAAGAGGACGTTTAGGGGAGATAAGAGGACGTTTAGGGGAGGTAAGAGGACGTTTAGGGGAGATAAGGGGACGTTTAGGGGAGATGAGAGGACGTTTAGGGGAGATGAGAGGACGTTTAGGGGAGGTGAGGGGACGTTTAGGGGAGGTAAGAGGACGTTTAGGGGAGGTAAGAGGACGTTTAGGGGAGATAAGAGGACGTTTAGGGGAGGTAAGAGGACGTTTAGGGGAGATAAGGGGACGTTTAGGGGAGATGAGAGGACGTTTAGGGGAGATAAGAGGACGTTTAGGGGAGATAAGAGGACGTTTAGGGGAGGTGAGGGGACGTTTAGGGGAGGTGAGAGGACGTTTAGGGGAGATGAGAGGACGTTTAGGGGAGATAAGAGGACGTTTAGGGGAGATAAGGGGACGTTTAGGGGAGATGAGAGGACGTTTAGGGGAGATGAGAGGACGTTTAGGGGAGGTGAGGGGACGTTTAGGGGAGGTAAGAGGACGTTTAGGGGAGGTAAGAGGACGTTTAGGGGAGATAAGAGGACGTTTAGGGGAGGTAAGAGGACGTTTAGGGGAGATAAGGGGACGTTTAGGGGAGATGAGAGGACGTTTAGGGGAGATGAGAGGACGTTTAGGGGAGGTGAGGGGACGTTTAGGGGAGATAAGAGGACGTTTAGGGGAGATAAGAGGACGTTTAGGGGAGATGAGAGGACGTTTAGGGGAGATGAGAGGACGTTTAGGGGAGGTGAGGGGACGTTTAGGGGAGGTAAGAGGACGTTTAGGGGAGGTAAGAGGACGTTTAGGGGAGATAAGAGGACGTTTAGGGGAGATAAGGGGACGTTTAGGGGAGATAAGAGGACGTTTAGGGGAGATAAGAGGACGTTTAGGGGAGGTAAGAGGACGTTTAGGGGAGATAAGGGGACGTTTAGGGGAGATAAGAGGACGTTTAGGGGAGATAAGAGGACGTTTAGGGGAGGTAAGAGGACGTTTAGGGGAGATAAGGGGACGTTTAGGGGAGGTGAGAGGACGTTTAGGGGAGATAAGGGGACGTTTAGGGGAGGTGAGAGGACGTTTAGGGGAGATAAGAGGACGTTTAGGGGAGATAAGGGGACGTTTAGGGGAGATAAGAGGACGTTTAGGGGAGGTAAGAGGACGTTTAGGGGAGATAAGGGGACGTTTAGGGGAGATAAGAGGACGTTTAGGGGAGATAAGAGGACGTTTAGGGGAGGTGAGAGGACGTTTAGGGGAGATAAGGGGACGTTTAGGGGAGGTGAGAGGACGTTTAGGGGAGATAAGGGGACGTTTAGGGGAGGTGAGAGGACGTTTAGGGGAGATAAGAGGACGTTTAGGGGAGATAAGGGGACGTTTAGGGGAGATAAGGGGACGTTTAGGGGAGATAAGGGGACGTTTAGGGGAGATAAGAGGACGTTTAGGGGAGATAAGAGGACGTTTAGGGGAGATAAGAGGACGTTTAGGGGAGATAAGAGGACGTTTAGGGGAGATAAGAGGACGTTTAGGGGAGATAAGGGGACGTTTAGGGGAGATAAGGGGACGTTTAGGGGAGATAAGGGGACGTTTAGGGGAGATAAGGGGACGTTTAGGGGAGATAAGGGGACGTTTAGGGGAGATAAGAGGACGTTTAGGGGAGATAAGGGGACGTTTAGGGGAGATAAGGGGACGTTTAGGGGAGATAAGGGGACGTTTAGGGGAGATAAGAGGACGTTTAGGGGAGATAAGAGGACGTTTAGGGGAGATAAGGGGACTTTAGGGGAGATAAGAGGACGTTTAGGGGAGATAAGATGAAATTTAAATATAGGTAGGATGTAATGAGGAGTCTTAAATATAGGTAGGATGTAATGAGGAGTCTTAAATATAGGTAGGATGTAATGAGGAGTCTTAAATATAGGTAGGATGTAATGAGGAGTCTTAAATATAGGTAGGATGTTATGAGGAGTCTTAAATATAGGTAGGATGTAATGAGGAGTCTTAAATATAGGTAGGATGTAATGAGGAGTCTTAAATATAGGTAGGATGTAATGAGGAGTCTTAAATATAGGTAGGATGTTATGAGGAGTCTTAAATATAGGTAGGATGTAATGAGGAGTCTTAAATATAGGTAGGATGTTATGAGGAGTCTTAAATATAGGTAGGATGTTATGAGGAGTCTTAAATATAGGTAAGATGTTATGAGGAGTCTTAAATATAGGTAAGATGTTATGAGGAGTCTTAAATATAGGTAAGATGTTATGAGGAGTCTTAAATATAGGTAGGATGTTATGAGGAGTCTTAAATATAGGTAGGATGTTATGAGGAGTCTTAAATATAGGTAGGATGTTATGAGGAGTCTTAAATATAGGTAGGATGTAATGAGGAGTCTTAAATATAGGTAGGATGTAATGAGGAGTCTTAAATATAGGTAGGATGTAATGAGGAGTCTTAAATATAGGTAGGATGTTATGAGGAGTCTTAAATATAGGTAGGATGTTATGAGGAGTCTTAAATATAGGTAAGATGTTATGAGGAGTCTTAAATATAGGTAAGATGTTATGAGGAGTCTTAAATATAGGTAGGATGTTATGAGGAGTCTTAAATATAGGTAAGATGTAATG
>JBAMJR010000061.1:167500-222500 GCA_038501785.1 Myoxocephalus aenaeus | reverse complement strand
GTGATCAGGTGTTAGTGAGTCCAGGTGTGATCAGGTGTTAGTGTGTCCAGGTGTTATCAGGTGTTAGTGTGTCCAGGTGTGATCAGGTGTTAGTGAGTCCAGGTGTGTCCTGGTGTTAGTGAGTCCAGGTGTGATCAGGTGTTAGTGAGTCCAGGTGTGATCAGGTGTGATCAGGTGTTAGTGAGTCCAGGTGTGTCCAGGTGTTAGTGTGTCCAGGTGTTATCAGGTGTTAGTGTGTCCAGGTGTGTCCTGGTGTTAGTGTGTCCAGGTGTGATCAGGTGTTAGTGAGTCCAGGTGTGATCAGGTGTTAGTGAGTCCAGGTGTGATCAGGTGTTAGTGAGTCCAGGTGTGATCAGGTGTGATCAGGTGTTAGTGAGTCCAGGTGTGTCCAGGTGTTAGTGTGTCCAGGTGTTATCAGGTGTTAGTGTGTCCAGGTGTGTCCTGGTGTTAGTGTGTCCAGGTGTGATCAGGTGTTAGTGAGTCCAGGTGTGATCAGGTGTTAGTGTGTCCAGGTGTTATCAGGTGTTAGTGAGTCCAGGTGTGATCAGGTGTTAGTGAGTCCAGGTGTGATCAGGTGTTAGTGAGTCCAGGTGTGATCAGGTGTTAGTGAGTCCAGGTGTGATCAGGTGTTAGTGAGTCCAGGTGTGTCCTGGTGTTAGTGAGTCCAGGTGTGATCAGGTGTTAGTGAGTCCAGGTGTGATCAGGTGTTAGTGTGTCCAGGTGTTATCAGGTGTTAGTGTGTCCAGGTGTTATCAGGTGTTAGTGTGTCCAGGTGTGTCCAGGTGTTAGTGTGTCCAGGTGTGTCCAGGTGTTAGTGTGTCCAGGTGTTATCAGGTGTTAGTGTGTCCAGGTGTGTCCAGGTGTTAGTGAGTCCAGGTGTGTCCTGGTGTTAGTGAGTCCAGGTGTGATCAGGTGTTAGTGAGTCCAGGTGTGATCAGGTGTTAGTGTGTCCAGGTGTTATCAGGTGTTAGTGTGTCCAGGTGTGATCAGGTGTTAGTGAGTCCAGGTGTGTCCTGGTGTTAGTGAGTCCAGGTGTGATCAGGTGTTAGTGAGTCCAGGTGTGATCAGGTGTTAGTGTGTCCAGGTGTGTCCAGGTGTTAGTGTGTCCAGGTGTGTCCAGGTGTTAGTGTGTCCAGGTGTGTCCAGGTGTTAGTGTGTCCAGGTGTTATCAGGTGTTAGTGTGTCCAGGTGTTATCAGGTGTTAGTGTGTCCAGGTGTGTCCAGGTGTTAGTGTGTCCAGGTGTGTCCAGGTGTTAGTGTGTCCAGGTGTTATCAGGTGTTAGTGTGTCCAGGTGTTATCAGGTGTTAGTGTGTCCAGGTGTGTCCAGGTGTTAGTGTGTCCAGGTGTGTCCAGGTGTTAGTGTGTCCAGGTGTTAGTGTGTCCAGGTGTGTCCAGGTGTTAGTGTGTCCAGGTGTTATCAGGTGTTAGTGTGTCCAGGTGTGTCCAGGTGTGTCCAGGTGTTAGTGTGTCCAGGTGTGTCCAGGTGTTAGTGTGTCCAGGTGTGTCCAGGTGTTAGTGTGTCCAGGTGTGATCAGGTGTTAGTGAGTCCAGGTGTGATCAGGTGTTAGTGTGTCCAGGTGTGATCAGGTGTTAGTGTGTCCAGGTGTGTCCAGGTGTTAGTGTGTCCAGGTGTGATCAGGTGTTAGTGAGTCCAGGTGTGTCCAGGTGTTAGTGTGTCCAGGTGTTATCAGGTGTTAGTGTGTCCAGGTGTTATCAGGTGTTAGTGTGTCCAGGTGTGTCCAGGTGTTAGTGTGTCCAGGTGTTAGTGTGTCCAGGTGTGTCCATGTGTCCAGGTGTTAGTGTGTCCAGGTGTTATCAGGTGTTTGTGTCTCCCCCTGCAGGCCGACCCCGGCGGTCCCAGCTTCCAGACTCTGTTCAACAACACTGAGCAGACGCTGAAGGTGGGTGGAGGAGCGTGGCCGTGAGTCCAGGTGTCCTCAGGTGTTCTCAGGTGTCTCACAGCCGTTTGTCTACCTGCGGTGCTTCAGGTGGAGTTCTCCTCCCTGGACTTCCTCCTTCACACCAAAGCTCTGCTCTCAACCATCAACTACCTGAGCAGCGCCGTGCCGCCCAGACTCTCCACCGCCCGAGACCGGGACGCCAGGAAGCAGGTGGAGAGGGCCGGACAGGGCCGGACAGGTGAGTCCAGTCTGCTCACAGGTGTGTCTCTCTGATGGGAGGGGCCTCTGACTCTCTCTCTCTCTCTCTCTCTCTCTCTCTCTCTCTCTCTCTCTCTCAGTGCCTAAAGGAGCCAAAGATGGCGGCGTGTTCAGCTTCAAGCTGTTCGCCGTGCTGGGCTGTTTCCACGTGGAGGTGTGTGACGACCGCTGCAGCATCGCCGACATCAGAGTCCAGGGTGAGAAAACATATCATGTGACCTACATGTTTACGTCATGTGACCTACATGTTTACGTCATGTGACCTACATGTTTACGTCATGTGACCTACATGTTTACGTCATGTGACCTACATGTTTATGTCATGTGACCTACATGTTTACGGCATGTGACCTACATGTTTACGTCATGTGACCTACATGTTTACGGCATGTGACCTACATGTTTACGTCATGTGACCTACATGTTTACGGCATGTGACCTACATGTTTACGTCATGTGACCTACATGTTTACGTCATGAGACCTACATGTTTACGGCATGTGACCTACATGTTTACGTCATGTGACCTACATGTTTACGTCATGTGACCTACATGTTTACGTCATGTGACCTACATGTTTACGTCATGAGACCTACATGTTTACGTCATGAGACCTACATGTTTACGTCATGTGACCTACATGTTTACGGCATGTGACCTACATGTTTACGGCATGTGACCTACATGTTTACGTCATGTGACCTACATGTTTACGTCATGTGACCTACATGTTTACGGCATGTGACCTACATGTTTACGTCATGTGACCTACATGTTTACGTCATGTGACCTACATGTTTACGCCATGTGACCTACATGTTTACGCCATGTGACCTACATGTTTACGTCATGTGACCTACATGTTTACGTCATGTGACCTACATGTTTACGTCATGTGACCTACATGTTTACGGCATGTGACCTACATGTTTACGTCATGTGACCTACATGTTTACGGCATGTGACCTACATGTTTACGTCATGTGACCTACATGTTTACGTCATGTTTACGGCATGTGACCTACATGTTTACGGCATGTGACCTACATGTTTACGTCATGTGACCTACATGTTTACGTCATGTGACCTACATGTTTACGTCATGTGACCTACATGTTTACGGCATGTGACCTACATGTTTACGGCATGTGACCTACATGTTTACGTCATGTGACCTACATGTTTACGTCATGTGACCTACATGTTTACGTCATGTGACCTACATGTTTACGGCATGTGACCTACATGTTTACGGCATGTGACCTACATGTTTACGTCATGTGACCTACATGTTTACGGCATGTGACCTACATGTTTACGGCATGTGACCTACATGTTTACGGCATGTGACCTACATGTTTACGGTGTGACCTACATGTTTACGGCATGTGACCTACATGTTTACGGCATGTGACCTACATGTTTACGTCATGTGACCTACAAGTTTACGTCATGTGACCTACATGTTTACGTCATGTGACCTACATGTTTACGGCATGTGACCTACATGTTTACGTCATGTGACCTACATGTTTACGGCATGTGACCTACATGTTTACGTCATGTGACCTACATGTTTACGTCATGTGACCTACATGTTTACGTCATGTGACCTACATGTTTACGGCATGTGACCTACATGTTTACGGCATGTGACCTACATGTTTACGTCATGTGACCTACATGTTTACGTCATGTGACCCCTGCAGGAATCGATGCGTCGGTGTCGGTGCAGGCGAAGGAGACCAAGGTGTTCGCTCGCCTCCGAGACATCGTGGTCACTGACGTCGATCCCAGAACCGTCCACAGAAAGGTCCTGATCTCATGTTATTATAGTACTTCATAAATATACTTGTATACTTATATAAATACACATACTGTTTACTTACTGTTTACATATATATATATATATATATATAAGATAAAATAAGATAATCCTTTATTAGTCCCGCAGTGGGGAAATTACAGGATTACAGCAGCCTTGCTCACAAGTGAATAAAATAATAATAAAATAGAAACAAGTAATATAAATAAATATAAATGAGCAGTAAAACAGTAGAGAAGAATATTAATATACAGACTGAATAGAAAGTACTTAAACGTATTGCACGTAAATACACGTAATATACGTAATAATATTGCACCAGGTGAGTGATAAAGTAAAGTGAAGTAAAGTGTTCAGTTGTCAGAGTGCTCTATATATACTCACTCATATAGCAGGACTTGTAGTACTGGTTTTAACAGCAATTTTGATGTAAATGTCAATGAGCTCCCTGAGACGATGTTGACCTGCCTCCTCCTCCTCCTCCTCCTCCTCCTCCTCGTCCTCCTCTTCCTCCTCCCCTCCCCTCAGGCGGTGTCCATCGTGGGTGAGGAGGTGTTCAGCTTCCAGCTCTGCTTGTTCCCGGGCGCCACAGAGGGGCGGGGCTACAGCGACACGTCTCAGGTGGACGGGAAGGTGACGCTGCGTCTGGGCTGCATCCAGATCGTCTACCTGCACAAGTTCCTCATGTCGCTGCTGGTCAGATGCCTTCATGTATTTATACATGTGTTTATGCACACATATATATACATATATACGCTCTAAGATTCATATGTATTAATTCATATATATATGTGTATTTGGTATTTCAGGTTTGTTTTTACAGTTTCTATTTATTCACGAGTATTATTTATAGATTAGTTTGTACTAATGTGTTCAGATGGTTTTAGCATAGTCACTGAAATATAATATATACATATTTATATTTATATATATATATATATATATATACATATATATATATATATATGTATATATATATATATATATATATACACATTTATATATACAGATGTGTGTATATATATATATATATATATATATATATATACATGTATACGTGTGTGTATATGTATGTATGTATGTATATATATATATATATATATATATATATATATATATATATATATATATATACACGTTTTCGTAGTACAGGGATCTGCAGGATGTTTATATTCTGCATTATTCATAAAACAAACCAGCGTGTGATTCTTCCAGGTTTATAAAGATAATTTTCACTAATGAACTTTAATGATGTTTGAAGTGAAAAGTAAGAAGCTAACGTTAGCCGCTAAGCTAACGTTAGCCGCTAATCTAACGGCGGACTCCCAGAGGGACGTTCACTGACCCGTTGTAAAACGTCTTGACTCCTCCCTGCAGCTCAGTGTGTACAGGTTGTTATAATATAAATATTATTGACTATGATTCATGGGTTATTGGCTCCACATTACTGAAGATGAACTTGTTGTGTTTCCTGTTGCACGCTCTTCTTCTCTGCACTCTCTTGTGTCTCACGTTTCTCGTCCTGTTGGTGTGTTTTGTTCTTTCAGGCTTCTTTTAGCTCTCAGTACGCGTCCGCTGACGAGGTACATCTCCCAGCATGCAGCAGCTCTGATCTGCATCAAACCAGCGGCTTTAGCTCCACTGCACCTTCAGTTTTTCAGTCGGGCGGGTTAACCCGACTCCACGACCTTTTGACCTTCACTGCCTCCGAGCCGCTCCGTGTTTTGCCCTCGCCAGTAAAACACTGACACGCTGATCCTCAACTTATTTAACCTTATCTGAACATTCCCATACTAAATTCTGATTATCTCCTCAACCACAAGGCCTATTTGAATAATTTAAAAAGGTATAATATACAGAAAACCCTTGGGAACATAGATAATAAGTCAATATATGTGTTACTGGTATATTGGTTTATAAGTGCACAGAAAAGGAAGAAAAAATATATATAATTTGCAAAAAAAGAATAATTAAAAGTTGTATTTTCTATATTTGCTATATTTGACTTTAATGTATAACAAAGTTTGGCTTTGATTGAGTGAAGTTAAGTATTTTTAATAATTAATGCAGAGCGACGCAGCAGAAAGTACCAAAATAACAACGATCTCTCATTAATAATCATTTTGTTCATATTCGATGTCGCCGTTTTAGTTTATTAGACAGACGTATATTTCCTGTTATTTATGTTAACGCTGTAGATTCCTGGTGTATGGAAGTAAAACAAGGACCTCCGTTTTAAATCCCGTCACAAACATTCTCCTCCAAACGTTTTTGTTTTTTATCTTGTGCAAAAGCTAAAGTTTGCACCTGTAATCTTCTCCATCCCCGTGAGTCAGTTTGATGAATGCGTCACGCCCCTCAATCCTTTAAACTCCACCCGGCTGAGCCACAGAACGGCGAAACGAGCGCTCTGTCTGTCGGACGCTGGCGGGTCGATGGAGGGATACAGGAATGTTGTTCATGTCCATACCAGTTATCACTCCCTCCATATGCTATATGCTATGCTACTCACTCAGCCTCCATCATTAACCCCCTCACTGCTACCCCGTCAGTCACATGACCTCTGCCTGTGTGACCTCACTTCCTTCCTCGAAAACAGTTCTGAACTTGTTGAGCTTCATTTTTGTTTCAAAAACAGAAAAAAAATAAGAATAAATCTACAAACAATTTTTTTTGCACAAAATATTCTTCTTACAAATATTCTTCTTCATGAATAAGTTCAGTTTTTGCATTTACAGAGTCAAAAGTTTGCAATAATTTCATTATTCTTCTTACTATGGATTGATACAGAAACACATTTGTCATGATCTTATTGACCTGAAGGTTTCTGAAACAGAAATGACGGCGTGCAGACAGTGAACGCCTCACATGGCCTCCCCTCTGACCTCTCCTCGTCTTCCTCGCCTCCTTGTCTCCTCGCCTCACCTCCTCATTCGTTTCCTTCCTCAGATGTTCGTCGACAACTTCCAGACGGCTAAAGAAGCGCTGAGCGCCGCCACGGCTCAGGCGGCGGAGAAGGCGGCGTCCAGCGTGCGGGGCTTCGCCCAGAAGAGCTTCCGCCTGTCCATGGACATCAAGCTGAAGGCGCCGCTCATCATCGTGCCGCAGTCCTCCACCTCCCAGAATGCCGTGGTGGTGGACCTGGGTCTGATCACGGTGGGGAACAGCTTCTCCCTGCTGCCGGCGGAAGGCTTCTCCCTGCCGGCGGTGGTGGAGAAGATGGACGTCAAGCTGACTCAGCTGAAGCTCTGCAGGTACCTGACCCTCCCCGGTGGGTTTATGTTTGACCGACTAATTGGTGGACGGAGAGTCCGACCTGGAGGACGCCATGTTGGACATCCAGTGAAGTCCAAGCTCCTCTGTCAGAGTATGAACTGGTTTACTTCCAGTCAGCAGAGAGGTCAAAAAAGGCCCAATAAAAAGAATCTCCCTTCTCATGTCAACCTTTTGATCTTTGTTTAGTTGAACTGGTTTAAAACCAGTTTGGCTCTCAGCAGCAGAAAGAGTTTACCCTTTTGGAAACCGCGCCCCGTTTCGACTCTTTTTCCGCGAAAAAAAGAAGAAGTGTGTTTTAAAAACGGCACCTTGCATATCTCCAAAACCACAAAGTCGATTAAATTCATTTAAATTGCTAAAATGCCGTAACTCTTGTGAGATGAATGAACAATGAAATAAATAATTATTTACGTAAACTCCCTAACTTGCCGATTTTAACGTTTCACTAAAACCTTTATAATTACCCTTACAACGTCAAAGACATAAAAGACGAAACACAGAATGAGTTTTGGTGGTTTCTGTTTCTGAGAGTCCTTGAACACACCGACAGGAAGTCGCTGCATGAAGAACGTGACGACGATCAAACCCAGACTCTCATGTTGATGTGGAATGTGTTTGTAGAACCACGCTGGGCCGAGACGCTCCTCACCACGACGTCGAGATCCTGCAGCCAATCAACTTAGAGCTGCTCGTCACCAGGAACCTGGCAGCTTCCTGGTTCACCAGGATCCCCGGAGTCCAGGTCCAGGGGGTCCTCCGGTCCCTCAACGTAGGTCTATTAGAGAGAGCTATTTTTCTTCCATAACTCGTCTTCTTTCAGACTCCAGGAAAGAAAACATTTATTTTATTACCTTGTAGACTTCTCATAAATTCATCAAAAGTTACCTTTACATAATGCCTCATTTGCATATTTAAACTAGTGCTGTCAAACGATTAAAATATTTAATCGCGATTAATCGCATTTATGTCATAGTTAACTCGCGATTAATCGCAATTAATCGCAATTTTTTTTAAAGTAAACTTTCCATTCATTAGCGTCTTATCATTCATTTTGCCGTATCGCGCTCACCGTTCATTCATTTAAACCGTAACGTTAGCCTAGCTTCCAAGCCCAGACGGCGTGCCTATTGTTTTGCTTCCGGTTGAGCTACATCCGGCGTGGCGCTCGCGAGAAAACAATAGAAAAATTAAAATGCGTTAACGCCGTTAATAAAATTGACGGCGTTAAAATTGGTTTGCGTTAACGCCGTTAATAACGCGCTAATATGACAGCACTAATTTAAACATAACATTTCATAAAACTCCAGATACAGAAATCTCCACTTCAGCAGCTTTAACATCCACCAAACTTACACTTTGTCCACTCAGCATTCATAACCTCATTTATACTACATTTATTAATAGAAAAAAAAATGTAAACCTGAATGTATTGAAAGTTAGCACATATTTAATAATAATAATAAGATAAGGCCTAATTTCAAAGATAAGGCCTAATTTCATATTTAAACATAACATTTCATGAAACTTTTAATACAAATAACAAGTCATCTTAATGTCAGTAATGAACTGGTGACGTTTCATGTTGATACCTAAGAGTTATTTTTAACGGAGACAGTTAACGGTTGTTTGTTGGTCAGATGAGTCTGGGTGAAGAAGACCTCGGTGTGCTGATGAAGATCCTGGTGGAGAACATCGGGGAGGGGAGTAAAGAGCACAGCATGGATGTCAAAAGACAGGTGGCTCAAGGTAACTTTACCAAGTGCATGATGGGAAATCTGATTCTAAAGACCCAGTAAGGAGGAAAGCCTGAACCCTATTAACAGGGTGGAGCTTAACCTGGTTATAATCACCTTAACCAATCAGAATGAAGAAGATCTGAAGACAGAAATACGTGTTTCCGTCCTCAGAGAAGGCCGAGCGGCCGGCGGAGGCGGCGTCACAGACGGGGTCTGACGGTGCGTTGGCCACCACCAACGGAGGCGTGAATGAAAACACCGTCAACGTTCTCCTGAACTTTGAAATCAAAGAGGTACGAAGTCTACAGATGCTGTGAGAAGTTTCATTTAGACTTTGGAGAGTCGACACAAACGTGAAGCCACTCGTACTGAATCAGGAATGATTTGTCCCGATCAACTTTAACCGTGTCAATTTGTTCCTCCAACATGGCGGCGTTCTGGTGCCGTTTCTGGTTGCGTTTCCCGTCCGCTCCTCCAGGTGTTGCTGACCCTGAAGAAGCCCAGACAGCAGGAGGAGTCACCTTTCCTGGTCTTCCATGTTGCTCACCTGGGCATCAACACAAAGGTCAGGAAGTACGACACGTGTGCCACGACGTTTATCAAGAAGATCACCATGAAGTGTCTGGAGTTCAAAGGTCAGAGCCTCTGTGGAGTGTTGTTATGGTGTTTTCTGTGGTGAACTACAGTGTTTCCTATAGTGAACTACAGTGTTTCCTATAGTGAACTACAGTGTTTATATGGTGAACTACAGTGTTTCTATAGTTAACTGCAGTGTTTCCTATAGTGAACTACAGTGTTTCCTATAGTGAACTACAGTGTTTTTATGGTGAACTACAGTGTTTCTATAGTTAACTACAGTGTTTCTATAGTTAACTACAGTGTTTCCTATAGTGAACTACAGTGTTTATATGGTGAACTACAGTGTTTCTATGGTGAACTACAGTGTTTCCTATAGTGAACTACAGTGTTTATATAGTTAACTACAGTGTTTCCTATAGTGAACTACAGTGTTTATATGGTGAACTACAGTGTTTCTATAGTTAACTACAGTGTTTCCTATAGTGAACTACAGTGTTTCCTATAGTGAACTACAGTGTTTCCTATAGTGAACTACAGTGTTTTTATGGTGAACTACAGTGTTTCTATAGTTAACTACAGTGTTTCCTATAGTGAACTACAGTGTTTATATGGTGAACTACAGTGTTTCTATGGTGAACTACAGTGTTTCCTATAGTGAACTACAGTGTTTCTATAGTTAACTACAGTGTTTCCTATAGTGAACTACAGTGTTTATATGGTGAACTACAGTGTTTCCTATAGTGAACTACAGTGTTTATATAGTTAACTACAGTGTTTCCTATAGTGAACTACAGTGTTTATATGGTGAACTACAGTGTTTATATAGTTAACTACAGTGTTTCCTATAGTGAACTACAGTGTTTCCTATAGTGAACTACAGTGTTTCCTATAGTGAACTACAGTGTTTTTATGGTGAACTACAGTGTTTCTATAGTTAACTACAGTGTTTCCTATAGTGAACTACAGTGTTTATATGGTGAACTACAGTGTTTCTATGGTGAACTACAGTGTTTCCTATAGTGAACTACAGTGTTTCTATAGTTAACTACAGTGTTTCCTATAGTGAACTACAGTGTTTATATGGTGAACTACAGTGTTTCCTATAGTGAACTACAGTGTTTATATAGTTAACTACAGTGTTTCCTATAGTGAACTACAGTGTTTATATGGTGAACTACAGTGTTTATATAGTTAACTACAGTGTTTCCTATAGTGAACTACAGTGTTTATATGGTGAACTACAGTGTTCCTATAGTGAACTACAGTGTTTCCTATAGTGAACTACAGTGTTTCTATGGTGAACTACAGTGTTTCCTATAGTGAACTACAGTGTTTATATGGTGAACTACAGTGTTTCTATAGTTAACTACAGTGTTTATATGGTGAACTACAGTGTTTCCTATAGTGAACTACAGTGTTTCCTATAGTGAACTACAGTGTTTGTATGGTGAACTACAGTGTTCCTATAGTGAACTACAGTGTTCCTATAGTGAACTACAGTGTTCCTATAGTGAACTACAGTGTTTCCTATAGTGAACTACAGTGTTTATATAGTGAACTACAGTGTTTATATGGTGAACTACAGTGTTTCTATAGTGAACTACAGTGTTTCTATAGTGAACTACAGTGTTTCTATGGTGAACTACAGTGTTTCTATAGTGAACTACAGTGTTCCTATAGTGAACTACAGTGTTTCTATGGTGAACTACAGTGTTTCTATAGTGAACTACAGTGTTTCTATAGTGAACTACAGTGTTCCTATAGTGAACTACAGTGTTTCCTATAGTGAACTACAGTGTTTCTATGGTGAACTACAGTGTTTCTATAGTGAACTACAGTGTTCCTATAGTGAACTACAGTGTTTATATGGTGAACTACAGTGTTTCTATAGTGAACTACAGTGTTCCTATAGTGAACTACAGTGTTCCTATAGTGAACTACAGTGTTTCCTATAGTGAACTACAGTGTTTCTATGGTGAACTACAGTGTTTCTATGGTGAACTACAGTGTTTCCTATAGTGGACTACAGTGTTTCCTATAGTGGACTACAGTGTTTCCTATAGTGGACTACAGTGTTTCTATAGTGGACTACAGTGTTTCTATGGTGAACTACAGTGTTTCTATAGTGGACTACAGTGTTTCTATAGTGGACTACAGTGTTTCTATGGTGAACTACAGTGTTTATATAGTGAACTACAGTGTTTCCTATAGTGAACTACAGTGTTTCTATGGTGAACTACAGTGTTTCTATGGTGAACTACAGTGTTTCCTATAGTGGACTACAGTGTTTCCTATAGTGGACTACAGTGTTTCCTATAGTGGACTACAGTGTTTCTATAGTGGACTACAGTGTTTCTATGGTGAACTACAGTGTTTCTATAGTGGACTACAGTGTTTCTATAGTGGACTACAGTGTTTCTATGGTGAACTACAGTGTTTCTATAGTGAACTACAGTGTTTCCTATAGTGAACTACAGTGTTTCTATGGTGAACTACAGTGTTTCCTATAGTGGACTACAGTGTTTCCTATAGTGGACTACAGTGTTTCCTATAGTGGACTACAGTGTTTCTATAGTGGACTACAGTGTTTCTATGGTGAACTACAGTGTTTCTATAGTGGACTACAGTGTTTCCTATGGTGAACTACAGTGTTTCTATGGTGAACTACAGTGTTTCCTATAGTGGACTACAGTGTTTCCTATAGTGGACTACAGTGTTTCTATAGTGGACTACAGTGTTTCTATGGTGAACTACAGTGTTTCCTATAGTGGACTACAGTGTTTCCTATAGTGGACTACAGTGTTTCTATAGTGGACTACAGTGTTTCCTATGGTGAACTACAGTGTTTCCTATAGTGAACTACAGTGTTTTCTGTGGTGAAATACAGTGTTTATATAGTGAACTACAGTGTTTATATAGTGAACTACAGTGTTTCTATAGTGAACTACAGTGTTTCTATGGTGAACTACAGTGTTTCTATGGTGAACTACAGTGTTTCTATGGTGAACTACAGTGTTTATATGGTGAACTACAGTGTTTATATAGTTAACTACAGTGTTTCTATGGTGAACTACAGTGTTTCTATGGTGAACTACAGTGTTTCTATGGTGAACTACAGTGTTTCTATGGTGAACTACAGTGTTTATATGGTGAACTACAGTGTACGCACTAGTCTTCTGGTCTTCATGGTCCAACCCGTAAACGTACACAGTGTGATGGTGTTTTTGTCGTCTCATTTCAGACTCCAGTGGCGAGCCGCTGTGCCTCATCAGCTCCTCTGTGGAGTCTGGAGCCGAGCTGCTCAAAGTGCAGTATTTCAAGGTGAACACAGTGACTCACATGTTACCTGGTTATCTGTGGAGGGACTCTGGTTTGCTGTCCTGAACATGTTTATGTACCTTTCTACTTGAGAGTGAAGACAATAGAACATTTCTCTGACGATACAGGAGAAGAGCGAGTACCGTTAGCAGTTAGCAGCACAGCTAGCAGCCGCTAACGGAGGTTCTGTAGAGTTTCAGGAAGTAGTCATCACTGATTACCTCCACTAATAGCAATCAGATTCCTCCATTATATTCTATATTACATGAAACAAACAAGCGTTTATAATTCTTCATGGACTAAACGCTCAGATCTCTTCAGCTCGTGAAAACAGTGACTTTCAGACGAGGGAACAGGAAGTGAAACAATCCTGATTCATATCTGCAGCTGTTATATGTTATTTTTGTCTTAGTTTTTTACCGTTGTATCGAGAATCGTATTTCTGTTATCGTGACAGCAGGAGACCGCTTCTCAGAATAAAACCTTCATGTTGGTTTTCCTCAGGCGGACCGCTCGGGGCCCAACTTCTCCACAGTCTACAAGAACACAGAGCAGATGATCAACGTGAGTCACACACACACACACACACACACACACACACACAGACACACACAGACACACACATACACACACACACACAGACACACACACACACACACACACACACACAGTTCATGTGATTGAAGCTTCATTTGATCATGTCGGTTAATATTCTGTGGGAAATGTAATGGATTGTTGGACATTGTATAGACCTGTAAAATAATAATTCATTCTCTCTCTCTCTCTCTCTCTCTCTCTCTCTCCCCAGGTGACTTTCACCTCTCTCGACCTCATGCTCCACACTGAGGCTCTGCTGTCGGCCATCAACTTCCTGTCGGTGGCGCTGTCGTCTGGCAGCGTGGCGTCTCCAGAGAGAGCGATCAGACCGAAGACGGAGGACAAGACGGCATCTGCCAAGACCAGTCAGTATAATACTATTAATGTAACGTCTCACCAGTACAAGTATGCACTTCCCCATAAGTCTGCACCTCGAAGTAGGTGAAGTTGTGCCAGAAACCCCCACTCTGCTCCTTGTGTTTCCTGTCAGCCGCCATGGTGTCGCCTGCCGAAAGTGACATCATTGACCTGAAGGTGATGATGACGCTGGGAGCCTTCAACGTTCTGGTGTGCGACCAGAGCTGCAACATGGCCGACATCAAGATCCAAGGTGCCGGATCACAGCTGGTTGTTTTTAGTTTTTGTCTGTCTACTCAAACTGCTATTTACCCCGCTTGATGTGTCCTTCAGGTATTAATGGCTCTTTGCTGATGCAAGGAACACAAACTCAGATATCAGCCCGCCTGAGAGATTTCATCGTCCTCAACGTTGATCCCAAAAGCATCCACAAGAAGGTCAGTAAGCTGCTGTTGGCTGATTCAAATACTATATTAAGAGGTGCCTTTATCAATATGTTAATAAATATGTATATGCTAGAGGTTTCCTACGGTACTTTATCAATAATCTCTATGTGGTCTGTCTAACTAGTCTTTCCTCACGTGAACACAGTATATGATGTTTGAGGTAGTGACTAGACTGCCTCAGACTACCCTGGACTACCTCATACCATCCTGGACTGCCTCATACCATCCTGGACTACCTCAGACTACCATGGACTGCCTCATACCATGCTGGACTACCTCATACCACCCTAGACTCCCTCAGAATACCTTGGACTGCCTCGTACCATCCTGGACTACCTCATACTACCCTGGACTACCTCATACCACCCTAGACTCCCTCAGATGTCTCTAGACTACTTCATACTACACTAGACTCCCTCAGACTACCCTGGACTGCCTCATACTACTCTGGACTACCTCAGACTAACCTGGACTGCCTCAGACTAACCTGGACTACCTCAGACTAACCTGGACTGCCTCAGACTAACCTGGACTACCTCATACCATCTTGGACTACCTCAGACTAACCTGGACTACCTCAGACTAACCTGGACTGCCTCAGACTAACCTGGACTACCTCATACCATCTTGGACTACCTCATACTACCCTGGACTACCTCAGACTAAGCTAGACTCCCTCGGACTACCTTGTACTATCTCATACTACCCTGGACTACCTCAGACTACCCTGGACTCCTTAAAATCCCCATGAACTAGACTACCCTACATCTCTGATGTTTTTGTCCTTCAGGCGATCTCCATCGTGGGTGATGAGGTGTTCAGCTTCAACATGAGTCTCACTCCGAACGCCACAGAGGGGACCGGTTACGCCGACACCTCCAAAACCGACGGCAGAGTCAAGCTGAATGTGGGCTGCATCCAGGTGGTTTACCTGCACAAGTTCATCATGTCTCTGCTGGTGAGTCTCACACTGTTGATAGAATTTGATTTTATGTTTTGTCCTCAACTCATTTTACTTACCATAAAAGTCGGGTTACAAGCCGCTACTACCTTCAGTGAGTGTCCCCGCTGTAGCAAGCTAGCGCTGCTGCTAGCTCCCCGCTGCTGCTGCTACTGCCCGCGTCCCCGCTGCCCGAGTCGGGCGTCGAGCCCGGTCTGGTCCTGCTACCTTCAGTGGTTGTCTTATTGTTGATATTCATTTAGTTTTTGGTGACTAAAGATATTTTTTAATACAGCAATCTTTTACATTTTTAATCTTCGGTTTAGCTTTAGGAGTCAATACCAGTTTTCTTTCGCAGACATCCACTGTTTCCTAAACAAGCTCATTTTATTTACGTTTTATGTCTTTTCATTCAGAACTTTACCAACAACTTCCAGACGGCTAAAGAAGCTCTGAGCGCCGCCACGGCTCAGGCGGCGGAGAAGGCGGCGTCCAGCGTCCGTGACTTCGCCCAGAAGAGCTTCCGTCTGTCCATGGACATCAAGCTGAAGGCCCCTCTCATCATCATCCCCCAGTCCTCCACCTCCCATGATGCACTTGTGATGGACCTGGGTCTGATCACTGTGGGAAACAGCTTCTCTTTGCTGCCGGTGGACGGGTGCCCGCTGCCGGCCGTCATCGACAACATGGACGTCGAGCTGACCCAACTCAAACTCTCCAGGTCAGTTAGACCATTCAGATAACAGAGGATCTACTCCAGAAACGGCAGAAAAACAACCTGAAACCAAAGAATGCATAATTTTGTCAGGACCAAAATGTTAATAATTCATATTCAATAGAAACTAGAAGAATTATTCCAAACACTTTATTTTTACTTAAATAGAAACAACAAGAAAAGAAAGAAAAACATGCACTTTTATTAATCCCCTTGGGGAAATTCTTCTCTGCATGTGACCCATCCCTGGATAGGGAGCAGTGGGCAGCCCTGTGAGGCGCCCGGGGAGCAGCTGAGGGTTCAGTGTCTTGCTCAGGGACATGAGACATGTGAGCTGTGGGGGGACTGGGGATCGAACCGGCTACCTTGTGGTTGCGGGACGACCACTCATCCCCCTGAGCTACAGCAAGAGTAGGATTGAAACATTCTGCTGGAGTAATCATACCTAATTACTCAATAAGCATTTTAAACTCTTAGGACCTGTATGGATCCGGCGTCAGGTCAACCCACCACCGAGCTGCTGGAACCGGTGAACCTGCACCTGAATGTCAAGAGGAACCTTGCAGCTTCCTGGTACAAGAAGATGGTTCCCGTGGAGGTCAATGGAGATCTAAAGCCAATGAAGGTAGGAGGTGATGCAGGAGGAGGAGAAAGAGTTGATGAGCTGCAAAACCAGTACTTATGGTTGTTTTAAGTTAAAATAACATGTCAGATTTGTCAACTCATTCTTTGGTTTGATCTGTTTTTATGTGCAGCAGAATATGAAACCATAACTTTCTGGTAATAACATTAACTAAGTGTCCAGTACCATTGTCTCTCAACAGATTAAAGAAAATCACCTCAAATAGTTTATTATCTAATACCATACATATTGAGCCTCACTTTTAGAAAGTGATCATGAAAACCACTTCACTACCATCCCATAATGTTTTGATACAATGGAAGTGTTGTTCACTGCTCCAGCAAATAGGACGGAGCTCAGATACCACTCAGATACGAGAAAGAAAGCTAACATTACGCTAGCATTAAGCTAACGTTATGGTAGCATTAAGCTAACGTTACGCTAGCAAGATTAAGAGTCAACAACAAACGGGAAACATAACTTATTCTGTTCTACTTTTGGTGAATCCAGGAACCACAAGTGGCCCTGTTTTCTGAAAGCGCAGCGCTCTAGTTGGGTAATACGTGCTATATGGTCCTGAATATATGGCGGTTTCTGACCAATCAGGGCTCTGTTGGTGTCGACTGCATGTTCTGCAGAGTGACTGTTTCTAACTCCTCTGTTCCAGTTGACGCGTGCACCACCAAAGGTACACGTTGTTTCCCTGTAGTGTCGAGGGGCCGTTCTAGCTGGTGACCTTTTCCACTTGTGACTTAGAATAAATACTCTTTTATTCGTGTTTGTAATTAGAGAGAGAGCCTCCCCCTCCCGCTGTTTGTGATCACGTGCACTGTGTTGATATGGTTGTCTTCAGTCACAGTTTTCTGCAATGTGAAATTTGATCACGGTTCAAAAATACCGCCTTAACCAGAAGTGATCTCCAAGCTGTTGCACTGCATTTCAAATCATTATTTCATGATCTTACAAAATAATAAAAATGCAGGTTAATGACCGCAGCTGGTCTGAGATCGACTATATTGACATGTGAAATGAATGATCACAGAGAAAGTTAGACCCCCAGGTACGGTCCAGGCTAGCAGCCTCCCCCTACTTCCAGTCTTTATGCTAAGCTAGGCTAAACAGAGGTCTGAACTGGACCCAGAGATTAAGCTGATGTCTATCTGAGACATCTTAAGAGACGAAGGAAGAGGATTGACCTGAATATGTACTGTTCCTTTCACGTCTCAGGGGATGTGTCTGTAATGAGGTCTATGGTAGTGTCTGTAATGAGGTCTATGGTAGTGTCTGTAATGAGGTCTATGGTAGTGTCTGTAATGAGGTCTGTGGTAGTGTCTGTAATGAGGTCTATGGTAGTGTCTGTAATGAGGTCTATGGTAGTGTCTGTAATGAGGTCTATGGTAGTGTCTGTAATGAGGTCTGTGGTAGTGTCTGTAATGAGGTCTATGGTAGTGTCTGTAATGAGGTCTATGGTAGTGTCTGTAATGAGGTATATGGTAGTGTCTGTAATGAGGTCTGTGGTAGTGTCTGTAATGAGGTATATGGTAGTGTCTGTAATGAGGTCTATGGTAGTGTCTGTAATGAGGTCTATGGTAGTGTCTATAATGAGGTATGTGGTAGTGTCTGTAATGAGGTCTGTGGTAGTGTCTGTAATGAGGTCTATGGTAGTGTCTGTAATGAGGTCTGTGGTAGTGTCTGTAATGAGGTCTATGGTAGTGTCTGTAATGAGGTCTATGGTAGTGTCTGTAATGAGGTATGTGGTAGTGTCTGTAATGAGGTATGTGGTAGTGTCTGTAATGAGGTCTATGGTAGTGTCTGTAATGAGGTCTATGGTAGTGTCTGTAATGAGGTCTATGGTAGTGTCTGTAATGAGGTCTGTGGTAGTGTCTGTAATGAGGTCTATGGTAGTGTCTGTAATGAGGTCTATGGTAGTGTCTGTAATGAGGTCTATGGTAGTGTCTGTAATGAGGTCTGTGGTAGTGTCTGTAATGAGGTCTATGGTAGTGTCTGTAATGAGGTCTATGGTAGTGTCTGTAATGAGGTCTATGGTAGTGTCTGTAATGAGGTCTGTGGTAGTGTCTGTAATGAGGTCTATGGTAGTGTCTGTAATGAGGTCTATGGTAGTGTCTGTAATGAGGTCTATGGTAGTGTCTGTAATGAGGTATATGGTAGTGTCTGTAATGAGGTCTGTGGTAGTGTCTGTAATGAGGTCTATGGTAGTGTCTGTAATGAGGTCTATGGTAGTGTCTGTAATGAGGTCTATGGTAGTGTCTGTAATGAGGTCTGTGGTAGTGTCTGTAATGAGGTCTATGGTAGTGTCTGTAATGAGGTCTATGGTAGTGTCTGTAATGAGGTATGTGGTAGTGTCTGTAATGAGGTATGTGGTAGTGTCTGTAATGAGGTCTATGGTAGTGTCTGTAATGAGGTATATGGTAGTGTCTGTAATGAGGTCTATGGTAGTGTCTGTAATGAGGTCTATGGTAGTGTCTATAATGAGGTCTATGGTAGTGTCTATAATGAGGTCTATGGTAGTGTCTGTAATGAGGTCTATGGTAGTGTCTGTAATGAGGTCTATGGTAGTGTCTGTAATGAGGTCTATGGTAGTGTCTATAATGAGGTCTATGGTAGTGTCTGTAATGAGGTCTATGGTAGTGTCTGTAATGAGGTCTGTGGTAGTGTCTGTAATGAGGTCTATGGTAGTGTCTGTAATGAGGTCTGTGGTAGTGTCTGTAATGAGGTCTGTGGTAGTGTCTGTAATGAGGTCTGTGGTAGTGTCTGTAATGAGGTATATGGTAGTGTCTGTAATGAGGTCTATGGTAGTGTCTGTAATGAGGTCTATGGTAGTGTCTGTAATGAGGTCTATGGTAGTGTCTGTAATGAGGTCTATGGTAGTGTCTGTAATGAGGTCTATGGTAGTGTCTGTAATGAGGTCTATGGTAGTGTCTGTAATGAGGTCTATGGTAGTGTCTGTAATGAGGTCTGTGGTAGTGTCTGTAATGAGGTCTATGGTAGTGTCTGTAATGAGGTCTATGGTAGTGTCTGTAATGAGGTCTGTGGTAGTGTCTGTAATGAGGTCTGTGGTAGTGTCTGTAATGAGGTCTGTGGTAGTGTCTGTAATGAGGTCTATGGTAGTGTCTGTAATGAGGTCTATGGTAGTGTCTGTAATGAGGTCTATGGTAGTGTCTGTAATGAGGTCTATGGTAGTGTCTATAATGAGGTATATGGTAGTGTCTGTAATGAGGTCTATGGTAGTGTCTATAATGAGGTATATGGTAGTGTCTGTAATGAGGTCTATGGTAGTGTCTGTAATGAGGTCTGTGGTAGTGTCTGTAATGAGGTCTATGGTAGTGTCTGTAATGAGGTCTGTGGTAGTGTCTGTAATGAGGTCTGTGGTAGTGTCTGTAATGAGGTCTGTGGTAGTGTCTGTAATGAGGTCTGTGGTAGTGTCTGTAATGAGGTCTGTGGTAGTGTCTGTAATGAGGTCTATGGTAGTGTCTGTAATGAGGTCTATGGTAGTGTCTGTAATGAGGTCTATGGTAGTGTCTATAATGAGGTATATGGTAGTGTCTGTAATGAGGTCTATGGTAGTGTCTATAATTAGGTATATGGTAGTGTCTGTAATGAGGTCTGTGGTAGTGTCTGTAATGAGGTCTGTGGTAGTGTCTGTAATGAGGTCTGTGGTAGTGTCTGTAATGAGGTCTATGGTAGTGTCTGTAATGAGGTCTATGGTAGTGTCTGTAATGAGGTCTGTGGTAGTGTCTGTAATGAGGTCTATGGTAGTGTCTATAATGAGGTATATGGTAGTGTCTGTAATGAGGTCTGTGGTAGTGTCTGTAATGAGGTCTATGGTAGTGTCTGTAATGAGGTCTATGGTAGTGTCTATAATGAGGTATATGGTAGTGTCTGTAATGAGGTATATGGTAGTATCTGTAATGAGGTATGTGGTAGTGTCTGTAATGAGGTATGTGGTAGTGTCTGTAATGAGGTCTGTGGTAGTGTCTGTAATGAGGTCTATGGTAGTGTCTGTAATGAGGTCTATGGTAGTGTCTGTAATGAGGTCTATGGTAGTGTCTGTAATGAGGTATATGGTAGTATCTGTAATGAGGTCTGTGGTAGTGTCTGTAATGAGGTATGTGGTAGTGTCTGTAATGAGGTCTATGGTAGTGTCTATAATGAGGTATATGGTAGTGTCTGTAATGAGGTCTATGGTAGTGTCTATAATGAGGTATATGGTAGTATCTGTAATGAGGTCTGTGGTAGTGTCTGTAATGAGGTATATGGTAGTATCTGTAATGAGGTCTGTGGTAGTGTCTGTAATGAGGTATGTGGTAGTGTCTGTAATGAGGTATGTGGTAGTGTCTGTAATGAGGTATGTGGTAGTGTCTATAATGAGGTCTATGGTAGTGTCTGTAATGAGGTCTATGGTAGTGTCTATAATGAGGTATGTGGTAGTGTCTATAATGAGGTATGTGGTAGTGTCTATAATGAGGTATGTGGTAGTGTCTATAATGAGGTATGTGGTAGTGTCTGTAATGAGGTCTATGGTAGTGTCTATAATGAGGTATGTGGTAGTGTCTATAATGAGGTATGTGGTAGTGTCTATAATGAGGTATGTGGTAGTGTCTGTAATGAGGTCTATGGTAGTGTCTGTAATGAGGTATGTGGTAGTGTCTATAATGAGGTATTGGTAGTGTCTATAATGAGGTATGTGGTAGTGTCTGTAATGAGGTATGTGGTAGTGTCTGTAATGAGGTATGTGGTAGTGTCTATAATGAGGTATGTGGTAGTGTCTATAATGAGGTATGTGGTAGTGTCTGTAATGCGGTCTGTGGTAGTGTCTGTAATGAGGTCTGTGGTAGTGTCTGTAATGAGGTCTACTGTCTATGTCTGTGCTCGTCCTGCAGGTGGAGCTGAGTCAGGACGACCTGAAGGTGCTGCTGAGGATCCTGATGGAGAATCTGGGAGAGGCCGGCAGTCTGGAGCCCTCCGCCCCGATACAGGAGGCCAGTCTGCAGCTCCGAGCAGCCGGAGGCCCCCACACAGGTCTCTATTCATGAACATATTCACATTAATGAAGATATCCTCGTTGCTGTTAGATTCTCAGCTGATTGTAGGCGTTAGCATTAGTTTCTGTGTTCTTTATCTGTGTTTTCTGACTTCAGGTGATGTTGGGAAACTGGCTGTAAGCAGTGATGAAGAGGAGGAGGAAGCTCTGGAGACCATGAAGTTTAACTTCAACATTGAGTCTCTTGGTCTGGTTCTGTACAGCAACGACCCGAAACAGGTCAGTCAACACCTATGGATTAGGTTCTCTTAGGGTTCTGGAAGGTTCTGTGTGTGTTTCTTCCTGATCTACCAACAACCAAAGCTTGCAGCTTTTTAACATTATTTTATCTTGGAAATGTGAGCTTGTTAGTTGTTAGTAACTCTGTTTTTATCTCCAACAATTTACTTTTAATGGCTTTTAATAACATGGTTGACTCATTTGTCTTACTTTTAAACAAAAATCCCATTAAAAATACTACATATTAACATTATTTTCCACATTAACTGAGTTTGGGTCTGATAACTTGAGGGACTGTAAATATCCTGGATAGTAAATGCTAGAGGGGATTTTTTTCACAGACTGTGATATATCAATGATCAGCAACAACATTGATGTGATGCATAATACGGAAGTGATGCCCACAGTGGAATAATGGGGAATAGCATGTATTTGCCCCATAGGTAAAACATGAGAAAATGGCTCAATCTGGTTGGAAATAGTGCATTTTTTAAGCCAGGGCTTGAGACTGTTGGCTGAATAGAATAAAGGATTGTATAGTGCAATGGGATCAGAAACGTTGGTTTTAATGTTTCGATGGGACAATTGTCCTCAAGAGTGTCTGTACTTTGGCTACACAGTTGATTTTATACTTATTTCAGAAGCTGATGTTTAAACTTCCAAAATGAAACTTGCAGTTTTGCCATTTGTTCCGATATTCAATCATACATTTAATTTCAGACTTTTAAGACACAATTGTATGGTAGATACTTTTCTACAGCTAATAGCTGGTCCAGGATCAGCTCTGGTCGTCGGCTCTTGTGTCTGATTGTTCCTGTTCCTCGCAGCCCTCTGACCTCAAGCGGCAGCAGAGCCTCAGACTGGGCGAGTTCGCCCTCCACCTGCTGAAAGCTTCGGGGAAGCTCCTGACCAACGGCAGCATGGAGGTGACCACAGTCCTCAGCGCCTGCACGCTGGACGACCTGCGGACGGGCATGGAGAGGGTGACCTCACGGTAACGGTCACATGACCTCTGCTTCGTCTGCTGCCTGTGTGTTGACGATGCCCTCAAACAGTTTGGACAGACACTAATTCAGAGTTACCACCATTTTAGAAGAAAGACCAGAACAACTTAATGCAACAGACAGGAAACTGCCCTGCTGCAGTAAAAGTCCTGCACTTTTGTAAATGGAACAGCTTTTTTCAAACCTCACAAACAAATTGCTTTTTGGCTTTTGCAATGCATCTATGTAACAAAATATATGTAAATGCATTAATCTATGAATTCAAACTCGCTGTCATTGCATTAGCTGTTTCCTATAATACAAAACTCTGAGCCCTCTGTGGAAACTCACCTTAACTCAGGGTTCTTACGGTCATGGAAAACCTGTAAAGGTTCGTGTTAGACCTGTAAATGTGTTATATTCATGTGTTCATGTGTTCATTTACGCTGAGTTTGAAATAATTAATATGCTTTTAAAAGAAAGTCGCTCAAAATATAAGCAGGCATACATACAGGCATCTATATAAATGTTTATTCTTTTAATCAAACTATTGTCTCATTCATTTGAGTCATTTAAGGTTTACTGTATGCTTTGTGTTCTCATTGTTAGTTTAAATACTACATTTACTCACTTTTTACTGTTTACACCCAGATTTCACTAAATGTTTGCTCATGGACATTTGGTTTAAAGTCATGGAAAAGTCATGGAAATCCATTGGTCAAGATGTGTATGAACCCTGTTAACTCCACCCATTGTGTTGTCCCTCGTGGCTGCAGGATGGTCGGTCGGCGGGACGAGGAGAGCCCCGAGGCGATGGTCGATGTGACGTATCGGCAGAGCGCTGGAGAGCGGGAGGTGGTGGCCGTCCTGCAGAAGCTTTACCTGTGTGCCAGTGTGGAGTTCCTGATGGCCGTCGCAGATTTCTTCTTGCGGGCTCTGCCGCAGAGTTCGCCTCCGACCGCGACGTCTGCACCGAGCGACAGACTGCCGCTGAGACTGACCACGGAGCCGCGGCTAGACGCCAAGACCGGTAAGACCTGAGAGACCCGAGAGGTTTGAAACCACCAATGTAAAATAGAGTAAATGTTTCAGGTAACAAACGCTGCAGCTCCTCTTGCTCATCCTTAAATACAGAAAGAAGGCTTAAAGAGTGTTGGGGGGGAAAGCTTCAGTGTTACCTTTCAAAGAGACCAGTGCCATGCATTTACTCCAAATGGTTCAAGTACAGCTTGCAATTTACTTTGGGTTTGCCTTGGATAGGCGTTTTAGGCATATTTTACAGGAACGCCAACAGGTTAAAACACCCCAGGGTGTTGCAGCACCAAGTTTGAGAACCTCTGCCGTTAACAAGATGAGAGTAAACGTAGACCGTGGCAGCGTTCATAAAGTTGTTAAAAGCCTGTGTATTGACAATCTGAAACGTTCCATTGCTATCAAAGAAGACCCAGACTGAGAGCAGTGAGATATTCCGGCCTGGTCCTCCATAACCCACATCCCATGTTCCATCCTTGTGTTGTCTGATCCCTGTTTTCTGAAATGTAATTCACATGAGTGTTAACCAGATATAGAGACATAGACATATAGCTGTGTGTCATCTGCGTAGCAGCAGATACCAGAAAGCAGCAGTACAGACAGACAAAGCACAGACTCTCTCAGAAACAGTGTTGTATGTTATTCCAGCCTCTCCACAAGGGTTAGGGGTTATGGTTAGGGTTAGGGTGTTAGGGTTAGGGGTTAGGTATTATGTATTTACTCATGAATCTCCCCACGTTCGCCCAGCGGCTCGGCAAGGCAAGGCAAGTTTATTTGTATAGCACATTTCAACAACAAGGCGATTCAAAGTGCTTCACATAAAACCATTAAGAGCATCAAAACATAATGCAGAGAAAACAGGATTTAAAACAGTTAAGAAAACATTAAAACAGTCAAAAAGCTAAATAAAAAAAAAATTGAATAAAAGTTGCAGTGCAGTTTAAGAAATAAAATGCAGTTGTGAGATGCAGCAATTGAATCTGGATCAATTAAAGGCAACAGCAAACAGAAAAGTCTTCAATCTGGATTTAAAGGAGCTGAGGGTCTCAGCAGACCTGCAGCTTTCAGGGACCTTGTTCCAGATATGTGGAGCAGTTGAATGGAGACTCACGGCAGTGCACTGGCTGACGAATGTTATTTAGTAATACCTCCTCCGCAGATCTTTCCACCCAGTGGGAGGGTTAGGGGGAGGGTAGGTTAGAGTATTCATAGGAGATTCCGTAAAAAACATCACCCTATTGTCAGTTTTTTAGAACTTACAACATAAGATAAAAACAACAAACAAAAACAGTTTTAAAAGCCTTGCCCCCCCCCCCCTATTTTACTAACCCCATGTTGTAGAACAGACTGTACTGGTGGTGATGTAACAATTCAGAATCCCGGAATGAATATCAATTAGGTAAAGTAAAGCCGGTTAGGGTTAGTGTTGGATAAATAAGGGGTTTAGGTCGTTTTTTTTGGATTGAGTTGAGGTTAGGCGTCGGTAAGTAAGTGGTTGAGGTAAGGAGAGAGTAATTGGGATAAGGATCGGTATTGTAGGTAAGTTTTAGATATTCATAACGAAATGGCTGAGGTAAGGCAAGAGGAACCGTTTTTTTTTTAGTTAAAGTACAGATTTATGTAAGCCTTCGGTTGATCTTTAGGTGCTAATAGGAAAATGGTTGAGATTAGGTGAGAGAACTCAGGTTGAGGTTAGGTATTAGTAGGATGGCTAGGGTTAGGGTTAAAGAAACGTGAAGTGAAACCCATAGTTTAATCTAAACTCTGCTGGTCTTCTCGGCAGCCCCGCTGGTCAGGACTCGTCTGCGGGCGGTGGTGGTGGACCCGGAGGTGGTGTTCGTCGCCAGCCTGATGAAGGCCGACGCCCCCGCCCTCGTGGCCTCGTTTCAGTGCGACTTCAGCATGCAGGCCGAGGAGGACGGGACCCAGAACACGAGGGCCAACCTGAGGGAGCTGAAGGTCCTCGCGTGCCCCTTCATCCGAAACAAGGAGGACAAAGCCGTGACCACGGTGAGATCACAGGGACACATGGGGGATCAAGAAGGGAACTTGGACCCTATTTGACGGGGAGGAATTGCCACGAGCGATTATATTGCAGTCTGTTTAGCGGCTGCCGTCTGTAGCGTTCTCCCTCATGGTGTCCCCATTAGACACAGGACCATGTAAAGAGGGTCCAGGTGGTACGATACCAAAGGATCCTTTAAACGTTATCCTTTATCCATGATGACTCACACACAGACTCACAAAGGTTATTGTTTCCTGCCTATACGTTCTGGTCCTGCCTTCACGCATCCCGCCATGATTCAGTGACGGTGGGTCTTCACCTGCAGCTGCGCTCTGACTCACCACTCTGACTCTGTCCAATAGGTGTTGAGACCCTGCTCTGTGGCCTTGGAGGCCAAAGCCCACCCGAACCGACCCCTGAGCGGCTGTGTGACGGTGGAGGAAGTCATTGTGAAGGTACATCTTCTCCTTCGGGCCGGTAGTCTGGAGCTGTGACGTCTTCGCGTCCACAGAAACTGTCGGTGAACTCGCCGTCCTTTTGTCCCGCAGATCTCTCCGTTCATCCTGAACACGGTGCAGACGATAACGGCGGCCATGACGGCGGAGCAGAGCGGCGAGCAGAGTCGGGAGTCGAAGGCGGAATTCGGCGACCTCTGGTCGGCCATGAACGTCTACAGCTGCAACTACTGGTTCCTGGGAGTGGATCAGGCCACCGAGGTCACCGAGAGCTTCAGAGAGCGGGACGGACGCCAAGAGGGCGAGAGCTTTACTGCGGAGGTCAAGGTACGACATTCCAGCTCCACGGCGGCTTCGTTCTGAACCTTTACAAGATCAGATGTGTCTCCTGTTGACAAGGTTTTGGTTCGCCTGACAGGTGGTCCAGGTTACTCTGGAGTCTGGTTTGGGTCATCGCACTGTCCCTCTGCTGCTGGCCGAGTCCTCCTTCAATGGATCGGCTAAAAACTGGTCGTCTCTGCTGCAGCTCAGTGCAGACATGACACTGGAGGTGAGAACTGATCCTTTATGCCCGAACCTGTCCTTCACACCGGGACCTGTCCTTTATACCTGTACCTGAACCTGTCCTTCACACCTGAACCTGAACCTGTCCTTCACACCTGAACCTGTCCTTTATACCTGAACCTGAACCTGTCCTTCACACCTGAACCTGAACCTGTCCTTCACACCTGAACCTGAACCTGTCCTTCACACCTGAACCTGAACCTGTCCTTCACACCTGAACCTGTCCTTTATACCTGAACCTGTCCTTCACACCTGAACCTGAACCAGTCCTTTATACCTCTATCTGAACTTGTCCCTCACACCTTCTGCCTTTACATTTGAGAACCTTGATATTTGGCACTAGATATTTCCATAACCTTATCAAATAAAACCCTGTAGATGTAGTAGGATAAACACCTTAAACTCACTTGTATTCACACCTTTTTATGGTTAAATCTTTTTTTTAACAGTGTTTATTTATTGTGATGTTTCTGATACTGAAGCCAAACAGGATAGATGGAGTTCCTGCAGCTGCTGACTGGAAGATCCAACATGAAACCATTGAGACGTTTCACTGTGTATGATGTAACATGTGACCGTGTGTCTGCAGGTGAACTACTTTAACGAGGTCCATGCCGTGTGGGAGCCTCTGATCGAACGGGTCAACGGCGGCAAACGCAGATGGAACCTGGAGCTTGAGGTAAATCTGTCTGTCAGTTGTTAGCTTCAGTTTTTTACCACAAAGCAAGTTTATTTATACACCGCACATTCCAGACACACAAACTTAAAACTTGTTGAGCCCTAGGGTTGAGGAAGAACCCATTGGGAACCCTTATGTCTGAGAATGTAGAACCTGTCATTGTTGTATTTGTTCCTGCAGATGAAGAACAACCCGCTCCAGGACAAGAGTCCCGTTCACGGAGACGACTTTGTCTTTCTGCCTGAACCTCGCACAGCCATCAACATCTGCTCCAAAGACACCATGAACATCACTGTCTCCCAGTGCAGCCTCAACGTCTTCTATAACCTCGCCAAGGTACAACACATAGCATCTTCTATAACCTCACCAAGGTACATCATAGCATCTTCTATAACCTCACCAAGGTACAACACATAGCATCTTCTATAACCTCACCAAGGTACATCATAGCATCTTCTATAACCTCACCAAGGTACAACACATAGCATCTTCTATAACCTCACCAAGGTACATCATAGCATCTTCTATAACCTCACCAAGGTACAACACATAGCATATTCTATAACCTCACCAAGGTACATCACATAGCATCTTCTATAACCTCACCAAGGTACATCACATAGCATCTTCTATAACCTCACCAAGGTACAACACATAACATCTTCTATAACCTCACCAAGGTACATCACATAGCATCTTCTATAACCTCACCAAGGTACATCACATAGCATCTTCTATAACCTCACCAAGGTACATCATAACGTCTTCTATAACCTCACCAAGGTACATCACATAGCATCTTCTATAACCTCACCAAGGTACAACACATAGCATCTTCTATAACCTCACCAAGGTACATCACATAGCATCTTCTATAACCTCACCAAGGTACATCATAACGTCTTCTATAACCTCACCAAGGTACATCACATAGCATCTTCTATAACCTCACCAAGGTACAACACATAGCATCTTCTATAACCTCACCAAGGTACATCACATAGCATCTTCTATAACCTCACCAAGGTACATCACATAGCATCTTCTATAACCTCACCAAGGTACAACACATAGCATCTTCTATAACCTCACCAAGGTACATCACATAGCATCTTCTATAACCTCACCAAGGTACATCATAACGTCTTCTATAACCTCACCAAGGTACATCACATAGCATCTTCTATAACCTCACCAAGGTACAACACATAGCATCTTCTATAACCTCACCAAGGTACAACACATAGCATCTTCTATAACCTCACCAAGGTACATCACATAGCATCTTCTATAACCTCACCAAGGTACAACACATAGCATCTTCTATAACCTCACCAAGGTACAACACATAGCATCTTCTATAACCTCACCAAGGTACATCACATAGCATCTTCTATAACCTCACCAAGGTACATCACATAGCATCTTCTATAACCTCACCAAGGTACATCACATAGCATCTTCTATAACCTCACCAAGGTACAACACATAGCATATTCTATAACCTCACCAAGGTACATCACATAGCATCTTCTATAACCTCACCAAGGTACATCACATAGCATCTTCTATAACCTCACCAAGGTACAACACATAACATCTTCTATAACCTCACCAAGGTACAACACATAGCATCTTCTATAACCTCACCAAGGTACATCATAACATCTTCTATAACCTCACCAAGGTACATCATAACATCTTCTATAACCTCACCAAGGTACAACACATAACATCTTCTATAACCTCACCAAGGTACATCACATAGCATCTTCTATAACCTCACCAAGGTACATCATAACATCTTCTATAACCTCACCAAGGTACAACACATAGCATCTTCTATAACCTCACCAAGGTACATCATAACATCTTCTATAACCTCACCAAGGTACATCATAACGTCTTCTATAACCTCACCAAGGTACATCATAACATCTTCTATAACCTCACCAAGGTACAACACATAACATCTTCTATAACCTCACCAAGGTACATCATAACATCTTCTATAACCTCACCAAGGTACATCACATAGCATCTTCTATAACCTCACCAAGGTACAACACATAGCATCTTCTATAACCTCACCAAGGTACATCATAACATCTTCTATAACCTCACCAAGGTACATCATAACGTCTTCTATAACCTCACCAAGGTACATCATAACATCTTCTATAACCTCACCAAGGTACAACACATAACATCTTCTATAACCTCACCAAGGTACATCATAACATCTTCTATAACCTCACCAAGGTACATCACATAGCATCTTCTATAACCTCACCAAGGTACATCACATAACATCTTCTATAACCTCACCAAGGTACAACACATAACATCTTCTATAACCTCACCAAGGTACAACACATAGCATCTTCTATAACCTCACCAAGGTACATCACATAGCATCTTCTATAACCTCACCAAGGTACATCATAACGTCTTCTATAACCTCACCAAGGTACAACACATCATAACATCTTCTATAACCTCACCAAGGTACAACACATCATAGCATCTTCAATAACCTCACCAAGGTACAACACATAACATCTTCTATAACCTCACCAAGGTACATCACATAACATCTTCTATAACCTCACCAAGGTACATCATAACGTCTTCTATAACCTCACCAAGGTACATCATAACGTCTTCTATAACCTCACCAAGGTACAACACATCATAACGTCTTCTATAACCTCACCAAGGTACAACACATAACATCTTCTATAACCTCACCAAGGTACATCACATAACATCTTCTATAACCTCACCAAGGTACATCACATAACATCTTCTATAACCTCACCAAGGTACATCACATAGCATCTTCTATAACCTCACCAAGGTACATCATATACAAACGTGTTTATGAATTATTTGTCTTAAATCATTGCTCTTTCTTGAATCCTTTAATATCATCATTTGTGGACAGACATTGCTGACGTTGCTGTGTTCTCTTCAGGCGTTCTCTGAGGCCACCGCCTCCACCTTTGACTACTCCCTGAAGGAGAGGGCGCCCTTCACCATCAGAAACTCTCTTGGGATTCCTCTCATTGTGCAGCACTCCGCCAACCTGAGGCCGGTGGGTTCTCCGGCTCAGGGGAAACTACACCAGCTGTCGGTGGACCAGAGCATGGACCTGGAGCACTCCATGTTCGACCCGGCGTCACGAGGCAAACTGTCGGCTCTGCAGCGACAAGAGAGCTGCATGTTCAACCTCACCATCGGTCAGAGCGCACCACTTTCACTGCAATCGCTCTTTCTCTGAGTGCAGCATTCATTTCTGCTACACGTATGAGCAACAGACCGGGATTCACAGGACAAGGCCTTGGTGGTTATGTGTGTTCCTGCTTAGTAAAATGTGTCCAGTGCATCAGGTAGTGGCCCTGAAAGTAGAGCGTTGGTGCACACCTTTAGCATATCCAGTTGTGTTGGTAGCAGGCTTCATGCTAGCACTTTAGCATACACCATTGGTAGATAATAGACAGGTAGCATGAAAACAAAATGCAAAAGCAAATAATTTATTCCATTTAAACATTACAAATATTTAAACATTTAAGCATTAAAAATAGTCAGTAAAACAATAAAAAGCTGAAAATAGAATAAAAGTTGCAGTGCAGTTTCAGAAATAAAATACAGGGAAAAAAAAAGCAAGTTTATTAATATCCTTGAATCTGCTGGAACATGTTGAAGAGCCCCGGTTCCTTCTGTCCACACGCTGAAGGGTGGAACAAAGGGCAAACGTTGTCAAATAAGAGCAGGGTTCTTACGTCATGGAAAACCTGGAAAAGTCATGGAATTTTAAAATGGTTATTTCCAGGCCTGGAAAAGTCCTTGAAAAAAATAAAATCCCCAAAGTTTAGTAAAAGTCATGTAAACGTGTTATACTCATTCATTTGAGTCATTTAAGGTTTACTGTGTGCTTTGTATTCTCATTGTTAGTTTAAATACTACATTTACTCACAGTGGTCAGCATGTGCATGACCCTGTGATGATGTCTGACTGAAGGCGTCTGGTGTCTCTGAACCTGCAGTTCCCTCCGGCTACAGCGAGATCGCCAACATCTCCGTGGACAAACCGGGCCGTCGCCTCTACAACATCCGGGGTCCGATGCTGCAGGAGGCGGTTTCTGTCCTGCTGCAGATCGACGCCGCCGAGGGCAACAAGGTCATCACCGTCCGCTCGCCGCTGCAGGTCTGAGTCCCGCCGCACCGAAGACGTTCTCCTCAGTCGCAGCTGGCCGAAGAACCGACGGCGTTGATGTTTGTGTTTTGCAGATAAAGAACCACTTCTCGGTGCCGTTCTCCGTGCTGAAGTACTGCCCCGCCTCCAGGAGCCTGCAGAGCATCGGTCAGGCCGAGCCGGAGAGGGAGTTCCACCTCGCCCTGGAGTCCTACAGGTAGCCTCACGCCGCCCTGACCAGGGGCACGAGGCAGAGCTGTTAGCGTGCCGCACCACCGACGCCGCGTTTCCATCTTTAAAACATGCTTCTTGTTTGTTTCCGTTCATATATTCATCCTGTAAATAAGACTTTAACGCTTTAAACAGCTCGGCTGCTCTGAACTTCCAGTTATTATTAAAGATGAGAGGATGAAAGTACAGGGACCTTTAGGGTGTAAATCATCTGAAAGCTAGAAACCTGGAGATTATTGTCAAAGTGTAAAAGGGCTTAGAACATTATGATAGAAGTATATGATGACCTTTGTATTTAATTTATGTCTCATAAGCTGTTGCAGCCATTCTTGGGTTGATATCATTTCTGACATTTTTTAGTGCTAAATGTAAGCAATGAAAATGATCCAAAATACCAGATTCAGACTCTGAGAGCAGAGCAGAAGTCATGGAGGGATTTGGGATAAAAACGTGGAGATTACTGCAAGAATTATTCACGACTGGATCTCCTCCAAGGTTTTATTTCCTTTACGGTTATTCAGATGTGGTGGAACGTTCAAAATCAACTCTTCAACCTCAAATGTTTTGGCTTAAAACTGAATCCCATTCAGGAAGATTCACTTCTATGTGGAGGTTTTGGTGCAGGTCTCTGTGGTGCAGGTCTCTGTGGTGCAGGTCTCTGTGGTGCAGGTCTCTGTGGTGCAGGTCTCTGTGGTGCAGGTCTCTGTGGTGCAGGTCTCTGTGGTGCAGGTCTCTGTGGTGCAGGTCTCTGTGGTGCAGGTCTCTGTGTTTCTCGTTGACGGTGTAGTTTCATGCCCCTCCCCCTCAGATGCCAGCTGTTTGTGCGCCCGGCGGGTCCCCTGGAGGGTCAGTACGGCCCGTCCACCGCCTGCGTGTCGTGGAAGGAGCAGGTGCACCGCAGCTCGGAGGTGCAGGCGGTGCTGCAGTGTCCGGCGGCCGACAGCAGCCTCCTGCCGCTGGCCGTCAACACGCTGGCCGTCCCCGACGAGCTGCGGCACATCGCCAGCCACGGGGAGGAGGACTGGGACCCGGCCTACGTCATCCACCTGCACCCGGTGGCCTCGCTGCGCAACCTGCTGCCCTACAGCGTCCGCTACATGATGGAGGTACACACACACACACACACACACACACACACACACACACACACATGATGGTGGTCTCTCGTGGTCTCATCTGGTCTCTCGTGGTCTCATCTGGTCTCTCGTGGTCTCATCTGGTCTCTCGTGGTCTCATCTGGTCTCTCGTGGTCTCATCTGGTCTCATCTGGTCTCTCGTGGTCTCATCTGGTCTCTCGTGGTCTCATCTGGTCTCATCTGGTCTCTCATGGTCTCATCTGGTCTCTCGTGGTCTCTCGTGGTCTCATCTGGTCTCTCGTGGTCTCATCTGGTCTCATCTGGTCTCTCGTGGTCTCATCTGGTCTCTCGTGGTCTCTCGTGGTCTCTCCTCCTCAGAGCTCGGCAGACTCGTATGAGCTCCTGGAAGGCAGCACGTCGGACCTCCTCACCGCCCGGCTCTCGGGTGAGATGGTGTCCCTGGTGCTGATGCGGTATCAGGGCCGCGACTGGCACGGACACGTGCGCGTGGAGCCGGAAGCGCCCGAGTTCTTCTCCGTGTGTCTGGTCTGCGACTCGGACTCCGGCCTGACGGTGGACGTGAGCGTCCACGCCACGAGGAGCGCCGGCCGCCTGCTGCTGTCGCTCTTCAGCCCGTACTGGATCATCAACAAGACGGCCCGCGTGCTGCAGTACCGCGCCGAGGACGTCAGCGTGAAGCACCCGGCCGACTGCCGCGACATCCTGCTGTTCTCCTTCAGGAAGAAGAACCTCTTCAGCAAGAGCAAGGTGAGGACACGCCTCTTGATACGAGTCCTTCTTTCTTTCCATCGTTTCATCTTCAGTTCATACAGGTTACACATTACCACAAACTAGACAATACATAATACACACACAGCCTATACCAACAATCAGACTCGGACAGAAAACATACATGTGCACTTTGGTCCTCGGGGGCCCCAAAGTTGCGACCTCTCGTCCCCACCACCATTTTTTTTTCATTTTATACCGGCCACTCACCGACGGTCTCCCCCAAGAAGACCTTTATATAGCATGAGGCTAACTACACAGGCAGTCGGACACATCCACAACCAATGCTAAAGGAAAAGGGTACAGCAGAAATGCAGATTACAAATCTCCATATTATATCTGTCACAACAATTAAACCATAATAAATATTGTGGACCCATCCTTCACCGGGTCACTGGGGCCAATGGGAGGAGTTGTAGAACATGTGAAGCCAATACCAGTTGTTCATGTCGTGTCTGACAGAAATATATGAGCTTGATGTATTTCTGTTGAATAAACGCTTTGAGACACAGAACCTTCATTTCAAGGTGAGACCTTCACCACGTTCTTTTGTGGTTTTTATTGACATGCTTTGGTCTTAAATGTTGTTGTGTTGGCACCAGAGTTTCACCAAACTTTCAGTCAGTTTTTTTCATCAGACAAATCTAAATTCTTGCGTTCCACCTGAAGCGGCCTCCTGTCGCGGTGCTGAGAATGATTAGTGAGGCTAACGCGTGTTGTTGTTGTTGTTGTTGTTGTTGTTGTTGTTGTTGCTGCTGCAGCTCCAGCTGTGCGTCTCCACCAGCTCCTGGTCGGACGGCTTCTCTCTGGACACCGTGGGAAGTTACGGCTGCGTTCGCTGTCCCGCCAACAACAAGGACTTCCTGGTAACCGACACGAGCCACCAGGAGATACACGCTTGTTTTAGCTAACGTGTTTGGATCATTAGTCAGATTAAACGACCTCAACTCAAGGTTCACTTACTCACTTGTTATGGAGCTTTTGACCAAAGCAGTCTTCATCTGCAGAGTGTTGCCGGGGCTCAGAACACACCCCACATTAAATCACATGATTCGGTCGTTTAATAGTTTAATATTTTTTAAACCAAAATGACATATGTGTATATTTGCTGGTTTTCTTTTTCTATGATGTTAAACTAAATGTCTTTGAGGTCCGATTTAACCAGAGATGTATTGTTGATAAGTTGGGTTTGAATGTGTTTTCACTGTTTCTTTAGCCTTTATGGCCCAAACAGATGATTGATATGTAACGGGACCGGCCCTGACCTGGTCAGGGCTTAGTGGGAGCGCCTAATCCTTACGCCAGCCGTGTAAGGAGGGCCCGTTTTAGAACCCTGAGGTTTCCCTCTCAGTTTGCTTTCGATTACAATTTATAGAGTCAATGACGGATGTTAAAAACCCCATTCGTTCAGTTTCCCCGTGACCTACCTATTTCATTGAGCCACGTCTCCACTGAACTGTTTCCTCTAACAGGAAAGGAAGATGAACCATTTTACACACAGTGCAACCCAAACGATTACTTACATTTGTCTGGATCTGGAAACGAGGCAGGATCGTGCTGGATTGTGTTCCCTGGTCAATGGCCTCGGCCCGGTGTTACCTTCTTCGTCTCGAAAAACCTGGAAATTATCTTATTCCATTAAACGGGAGTCCCCATTGAGTAGAGTTCTACACTCTTATTTTAGAGTATACATTTATTTCAACAAGAGTTATTATACACACAGTACCATAACTGAGTCTTTTTCTTTACTTGGGGGTTTGTTTATTCCCCTCAATACTAAGAGTCAGTTCACCAGTATTATATGTTTACAAAGCTACAAGTGTAAAATGTCACATTTGTAATTCATCAACCGTTTTTTTTTGTCTTGGAGGAAATCCCTGCAGCGCTTAGAAGCAGTTACCAGTAATTACAATGTGGGAAAATCTCTTATTCAGAATAAGAGTGGTTCAGTCTCAGGGACAGAGTCCGAGAGGAACTAAAGAAGTGCACAGTTACCATTGTATTTATAGGCAAATGCGTGGGAAGATATCTATCGAGACACAGTGGGAGTAACAGGTGCGTGTGATCACAATCTGCTTTGACCTTGGTCACACGCTCAATAGCGTGTTTGTGGTTACAGCTGCAAACGCTACTCAAGATCAACTGATAAGCAGCAGGACCATATTTAGACCTGTCTTCCGTCTACAACAAGATACCATCTACTATGACCATATATAAATGTCATAAAAATAACAGGAATGTACTATTCGTATTAAGAATGATAAAAGACAATTTCACTCAAAACAATTAGCATAATGCATCGTGATAAAAGATAATTTCACTCAAAGCAATTCAGTTATAATGCATATGTAGTTATAATGCATAAAGAGAACATGAAAAGAACTTAGAAAAGAAAAGGATAGAGTAAGAACTCATGTTTTACATAACCCAATCCTCAACAGATAAATGAAGAACGTAATCAGAATCAAGAACCCGATAGATGAATAAAAGTAAACGTTTCCATCTTGACTCCCGTCCTGTGTGTGTGTGTGTGTGTGTGTGTGTGTGTGTGTGTGTGTGTGTGTGTGTGTCTGCGTCCTGGTCTTCCTCCTGTGTGTGTGTGTCAGGTGGGCGTCAGCATCCAGATGAGCAGCTTCAACATCACCCGCATCGTGACCATGAGTCCGTTCTTCTCTCTGGTCAACAAGTCGTCGTACGAGCTGGAGGTCGGGGAGCTCACGGGCCAGACCTCCACCAGGTGGCACTACATCTCCTCCACCGAGGTCGGTGACCCCGAGACGGTCGGCATCGGGCCGGCGGAGAGTTGTTTGTGTAGTTAGTGTGCTTGTAATTCGGTGTTGTTGTTGTTGTGTTGCAGTGCCTCCCTCTGTGGCCGGAGAACAGCTCGGGGAAGTTGTGTGTCCGCGTGGTCGGATCTGAATCCACCTCCAAGTCCTTCTTCTTCAACCGGCAGGACAACGGCACCCTGCTGAGCCTCGACACGGTCGGTGTCTGTGCTCGACCAATCACAGCGGCCGGTTTGACCCTGCGGGGGTCGCACGTTTCATGGCTTTGTGTGTGTGTGTGTGTGTGTGTGTGTGTTTTCAGTGCGGTGGCATCATCGTAGACGTCAACATGTCCGATCTCTCCACCGTCGTCAGCTTCACTGATTACTATGAAGGAGCCGCTCCGGCTCTGCTGCTCAACCACACGCCCTGGGTCACCATCAACTACAGGCAGAGGTCAGAGGTCAACACACAAACACACACACACACACACACACACAATCTAACTGCTCTTTTCTTCTCCCGCTCAGCGGCTCAGCGGCGGCTCACGAGCTGAAACCCGGCGAGGCTCGGCGGTTCGTGTGGGACGACCCGGCGGGCGTCCGGACGCTCGGCTGGAGCTGCATGGAACATTCTGGAGAACTGGACCTGCTGAAGGTCCGACACTACGGGGTTCTTCTTGTTCTTTAGAAACGCAAAGACCTGTGGGTTTGGTTAGCATATTTGGTTAGCATGTGAAAAGATTTTCATCTAAAATTAGAGCTTCACTGAGAAAGATGCTCCCAAAGAAATCAATTAAAACTGTGTGAAACAAATGGACAAATGTAAAAGAACAACTAATTACTGACACGGTTGATCTGTGGAAATAGGCAGCTGTTTGAGAAGTTAGCATAAAAACATGTGTTCGTTCTTGATCACTAAGTCTTATTTATTACTTTGAAACATTGAACCTTTCTGCATGACAATGAACAATCTTTATCCGCTGAGAAAGATGGTGGAAAGTTAGCAAAAAAGCTATTTTTGTCAGATGTTATGTTTGCAGCGTGTACAGGTTTAGATGTACACAATGTACACACTGCAGTACCAGTTATTACCACCTCATCGTAGAGGCAATGTGTGGGCAATCTTTCTCTAAACTCATTTAAGTGGTTTGTGGGGACCGGCTTCTGGTGTTCGGTCCCCGTAACGACGGTTAAACAAGCTGAGTGTGGGTCTGGTCTCTGGTCCAGGACGACGTGGGCCAGTTCTCCTCCGGCAGCCTGGCCCAGGTCCACTGGGTCTCTTTCCTGGACGGACGCCAGCGGGTGCTGCTGTTCACCGAGGACGTTGGCGTGGTGACGAAGGCCCGGCAGGCCGAGGAGCTGGAACAGTTCCAACAGGAAGTGAAGGTGTCGCTGCAGAACCTCGGGCTGTCGCTCATCAACAACGTCAACCGGCAGGAGATCGCTTACGTCGGCATCACCAGGTAGACGCTTCACCAGGTAGACGCTTCACCAGGTAGACGCTTCACCAGGTAGACGCTTCACCAGGTAGACGCTTCACCAGGTAGACGCTTCACCAGGTAGACGCTTACCAGGTAGACGCTTCACCAGGTAGACGCTTCACCAGGTAGACGCTTACCAGGTAGACGCTTCACCAGGTAGACGCTTCACCAGGTAGACGCTTCACCAGGTAGACGCTTCACGAGGTAGACGTATAGGTAGACGCTTCACGAGGTAGACGTATAGGTAGACGCTTCACCAGGTAGACGTATAGGTAGACGCTTCACCAGGTAGACGTATAGGTAGACGCTTCACGAGGTAGACGTATAGGTAGACGCTTCACCAGGTAGACGCTTCACCAGGTAGACGTATAGGTAGACGCTTCACCAGGTAGACGTATAGGTAGACGCTTCACCAGGTAGACGCTTCACCAGGTAGACGTATAGGTAGACGCTTCACCAGGTAGACGTATAGGTAGACGCTTCACCAGGTAGACGCTTCACCAGGTAGACGCTTCACCAGGTAGACGTCCAGGTAGATGCTTCACCAGGTAGACGTATAGGTAGACGCTTCACGAGGTAGACGTATAGGTAGACGCTTCACCAGGTAGACGTATAGGTAGACGCTTCACCAGGTAGACGCTTCACCAGGTAGACGCTTCACCAGGTAGACGCTTCACCAGGTAGACGTCCAGGTAGATGCTTCACCAGGTAGACGCTTCACCAGGTAGACGTTTCACCAGGTAGACGCTTCACCAGGTAGACGCTTCACCAGGTAGACGCTTCACCAGGTAGACGTTTCACCAGGTAGACGCTTCACCAGGTAGACGCTTCACCAGGTAGACGCTTCACCAGGTAGACGTTTCACCAGGTAGACGCTTCACCAGGTAGACGCTTCACCAGGTAGACGCTTCACCAGGTAGACGTTTCACCAGGTAGACGTTTCACCAGGTAGACGTTTCACCAGGTAGACGCTTCACCAGGTAGACGCTTCACCAGGTAGACGCTTCACCAGGTAGACGCTTCACCAGGTAGACGCTTCACCAGGTAGACGCTTCACCAGGTAGACGCTTCACCAGGTAGACGCTTCACCAGGTAGACGCTTCACCAGGTAGACGCTTCACCAGGTAGACGCTTCACCAGGTAGACGTTTCACCAGGTAGACGCTTCACCAGGTAGACGCTTCACCAGGTAGACGCTTCACCAGGTAGACGCTTCACCAGGTAGACGTTTCACCAGGTAGACGTTTCACCAGGTAGACGCTTCACCAGGTAGACGCTTCACCAGGTAGACGCTTCACCAGGTAGACGCTTCACCAGGTAGACACTTCACCAGGTAGACGCTTCACCAGGTAGACGTATAGGTAGACGCTTCACCAGGTAGACGCTTCACCAGGTAGACGTATAGGTAGACGCTTCACCAGGTAGACGTATAGGTAGACGCTTCACCAGGTAGACGTTTCACCAGGTAGACGCTTCACCAGGTAGACGTTTCACCAGGTAGACGCTTCACCAGGTAGACGCTTCACCAGGTAGACGCTTCACCAGGTAGACGCTTCACCAGGTAGACGTTTCACCAGGTAGACGCTTCACCAGGTAGACGCTTCACCAGGTAGACGCTTCACCAGGTAGACGCTTACCAGGTAGACGCTTCACCAGGTAGACGCTTCACCAGGTAGACGCTTCACCAGGTAGACGCTTCACCAGGTAGACGCTTCACCAGGTAGACGCTTCACCAGGTAGACGCTTCACCAGGTAGACGCTTCACCAGGTAGACGTTTCACCAGGTAGACGCTTCACCAGGTAGACGTTTCACCAGGTAGACGCTTCACCAGGTAGACGCTTCACCAGGTAGACGCTTCACCAGGTAGACGCTTCACCAGGTAGACGTTTCACCAGGTAGACGCTTCACCAGGTAGACGCTTCACCAGGTAGACGCTTCACCAGGTAGACGCTTCACCAGGTAGACGCTTCACCAGGTAGACGCTTCACCAGGTAGACGCTTCACCAGGTAGACGCTTCACCAGGTAGACGCTTCACCAGGTAGACGCTTCACCAGGTAGACGCTTCACCAGGTAGACGTATAGGTAGACGCTTCACCAGGTAGACGCTTCACCAGGTAGACGCTTCACCAGGTAGACGCTTCACCAGGTAGACGTATAGGTAGACACTTCACCAGGTAGATGTTTCACCAGGTAGACGCTTCACCAGGTAGACACTTCACCAGGTAGACACTTCGCGTGGAGTCGTTTATCAGGAATGTTTCCGTCACAGCTCCGGAGTGGTTTGGGAGATGAAGCCGAAGAACCGCTGGAAGCCGTTCAACCAGAAGAACATCAACCTGCTGGAGAAGAGCTACCAGAGCCAGCTGAGCGGCAAGGCGGAGGCGGGCTGGGTCCAGCTGGAGGGCAACCTGGAGGTCAGAGGTCACCCCACACACATCCACACACCCACACACACATCCACACACACGTCAACACACACACATCAACACACACACGTCAACACACACACATCAACACACACACGTCAACACACACATCCCAGTTACACATGTTGTGCCTCCTTTCCTCAATTCCTCGCCTCCTTTCCTCGCCTCCTCGCCTCACGTCTTAGCGACGTTAATTCAATATGAAGTTTGTTTAGTTATAGTGCTGATTTTTATGGTCTTGATTATTATGAGCATAACGTTGTTCATGACAACGTCTATATTTAATTAATTTTAACTAAACTCACATCAATGGGATGTCATGCATTTAACACACACATGCAGCCTTTATATATTTGATTGTGATTGATTGAAATAAAGTGACATATATCATAAATGACTTATGTGTATAATATATATATGTATATATTAGTGCTGTCATATTAGCGCGTTATTAACGGCGTTAACACAAACCAATTTTAACGCCGTCAATTTTATTAACGGCGTTAACGCATTTTAATTTTTCTATTCTTTTCTCGCGAGCGCCACGCCGGATGTAGCTCAACCGGAAGCAAAACAATAGCACGCCGTTTGGGCTTGGAAGCTAGGCTAACGTTACGGTTTAAATGAATGAACGGTGAGCGCGATACGGCAAAATGAATGATCAGACGCTAATGAATGGAAAGTTTACTTTCAACAAGTTGTCAGATGTTCCCTTGACAAGACCAAAGTGGTATGTGCCATTAGTCATTGTGAACTGAGCTATCATCGTAGCCTCTCCAGTCTGAAACACCACTTGATGGCCAACACACAGCTGATGCTAACTCTGCGCCCCCTCGTCATAGCAGACAAGAATGATGACTTCAGAAACACATGGACACCACAACAAGAACAGACTTATTGCAGCCATAGCTAAATGGTGCTACTGCGTGTAGCCTGTTAGCGTTGTGGAGGACGAGGGTCTAGCTGATAGAATACGCATCGCATCCAACGACAGGACCTACGAGTTACCTTCAGGAGCCTGATGCTATGTTCACAGCTCTCTCTCTCTCTCTCTCTCTCTCTCTCTCTCTCTCTCTCTCTCTCTCTCTCAAGCCCTTGTTTACCTGAAATGTGCACTTTATAATTTTATTTTGTAAACCCTTGTTTACCTGAAATGTGCACTTTATAATTTTATTTTGTACCGCCCTGTTTGGCAGTTGTTTTTCAATAAAATAAAACATTTGCATAAAGCAAGCTAATCCACTTTTTCATGTTGATAAGAGCATTAAAATGAAAAAAAAAATTGCGATTAATCGCGAGTTAACTATGACATAAATGCGATTAATCGCGATTAAATATTTTAATCATTTGACAGCACTAATATATGTATATGTATATGTGTGATGTCACCAGGTCAACCTGAACGCGGCCGTCATGATGATGCGGCTGCCGTTCTCCTCGCCGGTAAGGAGGAACTTCCTGTCTGGGATCCAGGTGGAGTTCAAACAGTCACCACACCAGAGGAGCCTGAGGGCCCAGCTGCACTGGCTGCAGGTACACACACACACACACACACACACACACACACACACACGCTCAGAAACACACACACACACACACACACACATACTCACCTGAGGTCTGTCCTCAGGTGGATAATCAGCTGCCAGGCGCCATCTTCCCCATCGTCTTCCATCCGGTTCCTCCTCCGAAATCCATCGCTCTGGACTCCGGTGAGTTTCCTCCGCCTGTCGAGGCTCCGCCCCTTTATTTGTCCTCACACACCTTTAGCATCTCCTCTGTTTTTAACGACCAAAACGTTCTTACTCGGTGAAGTTGACCTTCGGGCTCCGTCTTCGGTAGATTTTAGCCCGTGGTCTTTAACTCTAAGCTCCGCCTCCACAGAGCCCAAGCCGTTCATCGACGTGTCCGTCATCACCAGGTTCAACCAGCACAGCAGCGTCATGCAGTTCAAGTGAGTGACCTGGATCTGGATCCCTTACAGCTGTTAGTAAGATGAAGACCTTTGACGAAGGATCTCCCAAGCACTACCAGTCCATATATGGGCCTCTGATGTGATACAGCAAAAAGAAAACGGCACAGACAACCGATATGGCCTTACAAGTCAATATAAATATATATATATATATATATTGACTTGCAAGTCAATGTTTCATGTTTATGACACTATTCCACAATAAATATTAGCATAAACCATAAGTATGACTCGAAGGGACTCGAGAGTGACTTGGGAGAACACCTAGAGTTTTGAAAATATTACTTTTCATATCGATAGCATGGAGCTACTGAGCCTACTGAATCCACCAATAACACCAAATCCGCTGAGGAACCAACCTTTGCCAAGATACACAATATTGGCATTCATGTCCAGCAAAACAAATGAACATTGACTTATTTATGGTTAAAATATATATTTTTTCCTTTTCTGTGTACTATCATAAACTATTATACCACGAACACATATATGAACTTACTATCTATGTTCACAGGGGTTGTCTGTATATTATAGCTTTTTAAATGATTCAAATAGACCTTGGGGTTTAGGAGATATTCAGTATTTAGTATGGGGATGCAAACCATTCGCTGAAGACACGTTTTCAGCTCGAGTCTCGATGGTTCTGACGGTTCTGACGGTTCTGACGGTTCTGATGGTTCTGATGGTTCTGACGGTTCTGATGGTTCTGACGGTTCTGACGGTTCTGACGGTTCTGATGGTTCTGATGGTTCTGACGGTTCTGATGGTTCTGATGGTTCTGATGGTTCTGACGGTTCTGACGGTTCTGACGGTTCCGACGTTCCGTTGACGATGTCGCCGTGTGCTTCAGGTACTTCATGGCTCTGGTGCAGGAGATGGCGGTGAAGATCGATCAGGGCTTCCTGGGGGCCACCTTGGCTCTGTTCACTCCGGCTGCGGACCCCCAGGCCGACGGACAGAAGGTAGGTTGGGAGGCGGCGGGTCGGCGGTTCGACTCCCCGACCCGCGGCCCGTGTGTGAGCCGCCGCTTGTGTTCCAGGCCCGGCTGCTGGACCGAGACCTGCTGCAGGCGGAGCAGACGGAGGCGGAGCTCAGCGACTCGGCCGGACTCAGCTTCTTCGAACACTTCCACATCTCGCCCATCAAGGTGCGTTCAGGGTCCCAGTGGCTGGTGGGAGTCTGCAAACTGTTGTATTTCAAATCTCATCTCTTGTTATATTTCATATCTCATCTTGTTATATTTCATATCTCATCTCATGTTATATTTCATAGCTTGTTATATTTCATATCTGATCTCTTGTTATATTTCATATCTGATCTCTTGTTATATTTCATATCTCATCTCATGTTATATTTCATATCTCATCTCTTGTTATATTTCATATCTCATCTCATGTTATATTTCATATCATGTTATATTTCATATCTAATCTCTTGTTATATTTCATATCTCATCTCATGTTATATTTCATATCTCATCTCTCTTGTTATATTTCATATCTCATCTCATGTTATATTTCATATCATGTTATATTTCATATCTCATCTCTTGTTATATTTCATATCTGATCTCATGTTATATTTCATATCTCATCTCATGTTATATTTCATATCTCATCTCTTGTTATATTTCATATCTCATCTCATGTTATATTTCATATCTCATCTCATGTTATATTTCATATCTCATCTCTTGTTATATTTCATATCTCATCTCTTGTTATATTTTATATCTCATCTCTTGTTATATTTCATATCTCATCTCATGTTATATTTCATATCATGTTATATTTCATATCTCATCTCTTGTTATATTTCATATCTCATCTCATGTTATATTTCATATCTCATCTCTTGTTATATTTCATATCTCATCTCATGTTATATTTCATATCTCATCTCTTGTTATATTTCATATCTCATCTCTTGTTATATTTCATATCTCATCTCATGTTATATTTCATATCATGTTATATTTCATATCTCATCTCTTGTTATATTTCATATCTCATCTCTTGTTATATTTCATATCTCATCTCATGTTATATTTCATATCTCATCTCTTGTTATATTTCATATCTCATCTCATGTTATATTTTATATCTCATCTCTTGTTATATTCCATATCTGATCTCTTGTTATATTTCATATCTCATCTCTTGTTATATTTCATTCCTCAGCTCCATCTCAGCTTGTCTCTGGGCTCCAGCGGTGAGGACTCCTCTCAGGAGACGGCGGCCCTTCAGTCTTTCAACCTGTTGCTGAAAAGCATCGGCGCCACGCTGACAGACGTCGATGACCTCATCTTCAAGTACGACACCTCCTGCCGCTTTTGTTGTAGAGAGATGCATTCTGGGCCATAAAGACGCCGCTCTGTCGTCAGTTCATGACTGTGTCTCGTCCTCTCTGGCAGACTGGCCTTCTTCCAGGTGAAGTACCAGTTTTACCGCAGAGACAAGTTGATGTGGGCCGTGGTGCGTCACTACAGCGAACAGGTGATGTCGTCTACTGCTTTTTACCAAATATCTCATCACAGACACACCGTTTGTGTGTTCTTGTATAGTAGCAAACAATGTCTCCCCATTTCCTCATGTGTCCCCATGTCTCCTCATGTCTCCCCATGTGTCCCCATGTCTCCTCATGTGTCCCCATGTCTCCTCATGTGTCCTCATGTCTCCTCATGTGTCCCCATGTCTCCCCATGTGTCCCCATGTCTCCTCATGTGTCCCCATGTGTCCCCATGTCTCCTCATGTGTCCTCATGTCTCCCCATGTGTCCCCATGTCTCCTCATGTGTCCCCATGTGTCCCCATGTCTCCTCATGTGTCCTCATGTCTCCCCATGTGTCCCCATGTCTCCTCATGTGTCCCCATGTGTCCCCATGTCTCCTCATGTGTCCCCATGTCTCCCCATGTGTCCCCATGTCTCCTCATGTGTCCCCATGTGTCCCCATGTCTCCCCATTTCTCCCCATGTCTCCCCATGTCTCCCCATGTGTCTTCCCATGTCTCCCCATTTCTCCCCATGTCTCCCCATGTCTCCCCATATGTCCCCATGTGTCTTCCCATGTCTCCCCATTTCTCCCCATGTCTCCCCATTTCTCCCCATATGTCCCCATGTCTCCCCATGTCTCCCCATATGTCCCCATGTCTCCCCATGTCTCCTCATGTGTCCCCATGTCTCCCCATATGTCCCCATGTGTCTTCCCATGTCTCCGCATTTCTCCCCATGTCTCCCCATTTCTCCCCATGTCTCCCCATGTCTCCCCATTTCTCCCCATATGTCCCCATGTCTCCCCATTTCTCCCCATGTCTCCCCATTTCTCCCCATATGTCCCCATGTGTCTCCCCATGTCTCCCCATGTCTCCCCATATGTCCCCATGTCTCCCCATGTCTCCTCATGTGTCCCCATGTCTCCCCATGTCTCCCCATATGTCCCCATGTCTCCCCATGTCTCCTCATGTGTCCCCATGTCTCCCCATTTCCCCCATATGTCCCCATGTCTCCCCATATGTCCCCATGTCTCCCCATGTCTCCTCATGTGTCCCCATGTCTCCCCATGTCTCCCCATATGTCCCCATGTCTCCCCATGTCTCCCCATGTCTCCCCATGTGTCCCCATGTCTCCCCATTTCCCCCATGTGTTCCCATGTCTCACCATGTGTCCCCATGTCTCGACCATCTTCCATCGGTGGACTTAAAGTCTGATAATCTAAACGATGAGAAGAGGGATCATCTCTCTGGTTGAACAGTCAACCTGGGACCTAAGACCATGGTGTTGTTTCTGGCTGCAGTTCCTCAAGCAGATGTATGTTCTGGTTCTGGGTCTGGACGTCCTAGGGAACCCTTTTGGACTGATCCGAGGTCTGTCTGAGGGAGTGGAGGCCTTCTTCTACGAACCTTTCCAGGTAACGCAACTCACAAATCCACCTGGAGCCGAGGTGGACCCGCGAAAACCTGCAGTCCTCCATCGCGTTAGCCCTCCTTTAACGAACCGACGGCTGTGTGTGTTCCTCAGGGAGCCGTTCAGGGTCCCGAGGAGTTTGCCGAAGGTTTTGTGATCGGAGTCCGCAGCCTGTTGGGTCACACAGTCGGTAAGGAACCAGAACCTTCTGAATTGTGGGGAGTCGCTTAATTTGTCTTCAGGGTTCTTACGGTCATGGAAAACCTGGAAAAGTCATGGAATTTTAAAATGGTTATTTCCAGACCTGGACAAGTCCTTGAAAAAAAAAAAAATCCCCAAAGTTTAGTAAAAGTCATGTAAATGTTTTATATTCATGTGTTCATGTTGTTCATTTACGCTGAGTTTGAAATAATGAATATGCTTTTAAAAGAAAGACTCAAAATATAAGCAGGCATACATACAGGCATCTATATAAATGTTTATTCTTTTAATCAAACTATTGTCTCATTCATTTGAGTCATTTAAGGTTTACTGTATGCTTTGTATTCTCATTGTTAGTTTAAATACTACATTTACTCACTTTCATGTTTACACCCAGATTTCACTAAATGTTTGTCATGGACATTTGGTTTAAAGTCATGGAAAAGTCAAAATGTGTATGAACCCTTTGTCTTAATTTTTTGGACGGAACTGTGTGATGTCTGACTGAGATCCAGAGGTGGAACATCAATCCTTCACCGTTTCCTCCCCCGACTGTCCTGCAGGTGGTGCTGCAGGAATGGTTTCCAGGATCACGGGTTCGGTGGGTAAAGGTCTGGCAGCCATCACCATGGACAAAGAGTTCCAACAGAAACGCCGAGAGGAGATGAACCGTCCGCCCAGAGACTTCGGGGAGAGTCTGGCTAAAGGAGGAAAAGGACTGCTGAAGGTCTGCAGAGACTCGGTGACACCAGTTCACATCTTATCAGCTGATGTGAGGTCAGTAACACTTTGTGTCTCCACAGGGAGTCATGTGGGGAGTCACAGGCATCGTCACCAAACCTGTGGAGGGTGAGTACATACATACACATATATATTTATATATAAAATACTTAAATATCTAGATATAATGACGCCAAATCCATGTATCTACAGAGTAGTTGTAGTTCACTGTAACAGACTCAATAATAATAATTACAGGGTTCTTGCGGTCATGGAAAACCTGGAAAAGTCATGGAGTTTTAAAATGGTTATTTCCAGGCCTGGAAAAGTCCTTGAAAAAAGTTTAGTAAAAGTCATGTAAATGTGTTATATTCATGTGTTCATGACGTTCATTTACGCTGAGTTTGAAATAATGAATATGCTTTTAAAAGAAAGACTCAAAATATAAGCAGGCATACATACAGGCATCTATATAAATGTTTATTCTTTTAATCAAACTATTGTCTCATTCATTTGAGTCATTTAAGGTTTACTGTATGCTTTGTATTCTCATTGTTAGTTTAAATACTACATTTACTCACTTTTTACTGTTTACACCCAGATTTCACTAAATGTTTGCTCATGGAATCCATTGGTCAGAATGTGTATGAACCCTACAATAACTAACACATAGCAGAGGTTCTGAACGCAGTAGAAAGATGTGCTGCTGACTTTGCGTCCGTAGGAGCGAAGAAGGAGGGAGCGGCCGGGTTCTTCAAGGGCATCGGGAAAGGCCTGGTGGGCGTGGTGGCCCGGCCCACGGGCGGCATCGTGGACATGGCCAGCAGCACCTTCCAGGGCATCCAGAGGTACGCAGCGCTCCAAGACGGCCTCTAATGCACTTCCTGTGTCGTCCGTGTGCTTCTCAACGTGTTCGCTGTCTCCTCTTCTTCTTCTTCTTCTTCTTCTTCTTGTCTGCTCACTAATTTCTGCTTTTTGTTTTCTGTCTGGTGTCTTTGTTTTTCCCGGAGTTTTGTTCTTTCTTTGTCCTCGTGGTTTGTTTTGGTGTCTGTGAGTATTTATTACCTTGGGCACGTTGAAGCTGAGCTCCTTCTCCACTGTATGAGGCGTTCAGGGTCCGTGTTCCCGGGGCGGAGACGAGAGCGCTGAAGGAGAAGAGCTTCAACGTGCAGCCGTTGTGTGTTTTTGCATGTTTGTTGTTGTCCTGCAGCAGACGGCCGGTAAGTCTCTGCATCGTGTCTCACGCACTTCATCCATCGCGTCCTGAACCGACTCATTGCTGTTAACGCCGAGCCCCGCCCCCTCTGTAAGGCCCGCCTTCTGCTTGCTGCGGCATCGTGAGTCGAGAGGCCACGCCCCTGAGGAGAGTCACCTGAAACTTAAATTAAATCCTACAGTTCACAGTTCATTCACGTGCACCAGAACTTTATACAGACGCGTTAATATGAACCAGTTTATCCAATTCAAAACCAGGGGGGGGAAGACTGAGCGATTGTTGTATAAAACTGTAAATCATAGCTTGTTTTATGGGGAAAAGCCCAAAACTGCTGTATTTGGATGTATTGAACACCATAAGTAATATACAAGTGAAATATATGGTTTGGTACATGAGAAAATTCAAATAGCATTCAAATAGCCCCAATGGACCCAATGCGACCTCACCTGAATGTTCTCTGTTCTAAACCCTCTGTAACTTTGTTCTGCTTCACTTTATCAAAGTCAACCTTTGCAGAGAGAATGTTCACATATTGTGTTATGATTTGGGTTAGAGAATGTTCACATATTGTGTTATGATTTGGGTTAGAGAATGTTCACATATTGAGTTATGATTTGGGTTAGAGAATGTTCACATATTGAGCTATGATTTGGGTTAGAGAATGTTCACATATTGAGCTATGATTTGGGTTAGAGAATGTTCACATATTGAGCTATGATTTGGGTTAGAGTTGGACCTTACAGCTGCATCATTTAAAAGAAATAATCATCCTGAAAGTGATTTTTTTTTTTATAGGCGGACCTGAAACCTTTTCATTTTTGCTGTGTGTCATCTTCATTTACTCTTAACCAGTAACATATAGACTGATAATTACACATCTGAACTAAATCTCTCATGTGTACCTTTTTATTATAACACCAAGATTATTCAAATAGCCCTAGTGGTTGCAGAGATACACCCTTTTTAGTTTGGGGCTGACATTTCCGAGGAAAGGGCCTAAAAATAGGTGGGTTTTTAAATTATACAGACGCGTATATGAACCAGTTTATACGGATGAGTCGATCTGTCTGCTCCTCTGAGATTTACCCATAACCCCCTGCTCTGTCCACTCCGCTGCTTACAAGAGTTTTTCGATCAAACATGGTCCCAGCATCACCTGGTCTCTCCTCAGGGATTGGCTGACTGAATGATCACATGGTTCTGCCTGAGTTTGGAAACTTTCTGGTAAACAAGATGAAAAATACTAACAGCTGGAGTGTTTGTTTGTTTGTTTGTTGTGGAACTCCTTAAAGCTCATCAGAGAGAAAAGTCCACTACCTTTACACACAAAAAATACATATAACATATACATACATGCATGTTTAATAAATACATCCAAGTACTTGCAAATATAAGTAATTATTTGAAAATTCACGTACTTTCAAGTAATACTAGTAAATACTAGTAAATAAGAGTAAATACATCTAATGTGTTAAGATCTGTAAATACTAGTATTATCAGATTTTAGTTAATATATTTAGTATTATACTATATATAGTATAAATACATTTAAATACAGGTCCATGAGTGTAAAGTTGTATACTTTTTGTTGGAGGTACGTGTAAAGAGTCAATATTAGTACTACATTATACAACAGCTATGATATAATATCAGCAACAGAACTTGATCTCATGGATCATTTCAACATTTATATTTTAGATAATCAGTCGTCGCCTTGACGACCTGCTTCTCAAACATTTCCCAGCATGCCTCAGTGATCTTACCCCCCCTTGTCACGTGACCTCTGAGTTCCTGATAACCTGTTGAACGTTGCTGTTTCATGCCGTCACTGTAGAGGTCATGCAAGGTGAGATATCCCGACGACAGAAGCTAACGGCATCGTGTGCACCCAACGTGAAACCGGCTTCAGTCTGAATGAAGCTTGATTTATTTACACAATAATAAATAAATACACACACTGAACCCCGAGAGCTTCTGTCAACATACATGTGAGCGCTCCTGTCAACATACATGTGTCCCGACAAACTTCTCTGATCTCAGTTCTCAACATGCTAAATGTTCCTTTCAGACGATTTATGATCAATATTGTTCTTATGATAGATTTGGACTTTGATGTGATGGTCACTCACTGTAAACTGTGTGTGTGTGTGTGTGTGTGTGTGTGTGTCAGAGCGGCGGAGTCCACAGAGGAAGTGACCCGGCTGCGTCCGGTGCGTCTCATCAGGGAGGACGGGATCATCCGGCCGTACGACCTGACGGAGTCTCAAGGTTACGACCTCTTCCAGGTTTGACCACTTTGATCTTTCACTGTTTCTACAACAGATTTAAATATCACACACACCATAAACGCTCCATTTGGAGATTCACCTAAACGGACGCCTTTTATATACGGACGCCTTTTATATACGGACGCCTTTTATATACGGACGCCTTTTATATACGGACGCCTTTTATATAAGGACGCCTGTATATACGGACGCCTGTATATACGGACGCCTGTATATAAGGACGCCTTTTATATACGGACGCCTTTTATATACGGACGCCTTTTATATACGGACGCCTTTTATATAAGGACGCCTGTATATACGGACGCCTGTATATAAGGACGCCTTTTATATACGGACGCCTTTTATATACGGACGCCTTTTATATACGGACGCCTTTTATATACGGACGCCTTTTATATAAGGACGCCTTTTATATACGGACGCCTTTTATATACGGACGCCTTTTATATAAGGACGCCTTTTATATACGGACGCCTGTATATACGGACGCCTGTATATAAGGACGCCTTTTATATACGGACGCCTTTTATATACGGACGCCTTTATATACGGACGCCTTTTATATACGGACGCCTTTTATATACGGACGCCTTTTATATACGGACGCCTTTATATAAGGACGCCTGTATATACGGACGCCTTTTATATACGGACGCCTTTTATATACGGACGCCTTTTATATACGGACGCCTTTTATATACGGACGCCTTTTATATACGGACGCCTTTTATATACGGACACCTTTATATACGGACGCCTTTTATATACGGACGCCTTTATATACGGACACCTTTATATACGGACGCCTTTTATATACGGACGCCTTTTATATAAGGACGCCTGTATATACGGACGCCTTTTATATACGGACGCCTTTTATATACGGACACCTTTATATACGGACGCCTTTTATATACGGACACCTTTATATACGGACACCTTTATATACGGACGCCTTTTATATACGGACGCCTTTTATATAAGGACGCCTGTATATACGGACGCCTTTTATATACGGACGCCTTTTATATAAGGACGCCTGTATATACGGACGCCTTTTATATAAGGACGCCTTTTATATACGGACGCCTTTTATATACGGACGCCTTTTATATACGGACGCCTTTTATATAAGGACGCCTGTATATACGGACGCCTTTTATATACGGACGCCTTTTATATACGGACGCCTGTATATACGGACGCCTTTTATATACGGACGCCTTTTATATACGGACGCCTTTTATATACGGACGCCTGTATATACGGACGCCTTTATATAAGGACGCCTGTATATACGGACGCCTTTTATATACGGACGCCTTTTATATAAGGACGCCTGTATATACGGACGCCTTTTATATAAGGACGCCTTTTATATACGGACGCCTTTTATATACGGACGCCTTTTATATACGGACGCCTTTTATATAAGGACGCCTGTATATACGGACGCCTTTTATATACGGACGCCTTTTATATACGGACGCCTGTATATACGGACGCCTTTTATATACGGACGCCTTTTATATACGGACGCCTTTTATATAAGGACGCCTGTATATACGGACGCCTTTTATATACGGACGCCTTTTATATACGGATGCCTTTTATATAAGGACGCCTGTATATACGGACGCCTTTTATATACGGACGCCTTTTATATACGGACGCCTTTTATATACGGACACCTTTATATACGGACGCCTTTTATATACGGACACCTTTATATACGGACACCTTTATATACGGACGCCTTTTATATACGGACGCCTTTTATATAAGGACGCCTGTATATACGGACGCCTTTTATATACGGACGCCTTTTATATAAGGACGCCTGTATATACGGACGCCTTTTATATAAGGACGCCTTTTATATACGGACGCCTTTTATATACGGACGCCTGTATATACGGACGCCTTTTATATACGGACGCCTTTTATATACGGACGCCTTTTATATAAGGACGCCTGTATATACGGACGCCTTTTATATACGGACGCCTTTTATATACGGACGCCTGTATATACGGACGCCTTTTATATACGGACGCCTTTTATATACGGACGCCTTTTATATACGGACGCCTGTATATACGGACGCCTTTTATATACGGACGCCTTTTATATACGGATGCCTTTTATATAAGGACGCCTGTATATACGGACGCCTTTTATATACGGACGCCTTTTATATACGGACGCCTTTTATATACGGACGCCTGTATATACGGACGCCTTTTATATACGGACGCCTTTTATATACGGACGCCTTTTATATACGGACGCCTTTTATAAACGGACGCCTTTTATATACGGACGCCTTTTATAAACGGACGCCTTTATATAAGGACGCCTTTTATATACGGACGCCTTTTATATACGGACGCCTTTTATATACGGACGCCTTTTATATACGGACGCCTTTTATATACGGACGCCTTTTATATACGGACGCCTGTATATACGGACGCCTTTTATATACGGACGCCTTTTATATACGGACGCCTTTTATATACGGACGCCTTTTATAAACGGACGCCTTTATATACGGACGCCTTTTATATACGGACGCCTTTTATATACGGACGCCTTTTATATACGGACGCCTTTTATATACGGACGCCTTTTATATACGGACGCCTGTATATACGGACGCCTTTTATATACGGACGCCTTTTATATACGGACGCCTTTATATACGGACGCCTTTTATATACGGACGCCTTTTATATACGGACGCCTTTTATATACGGACGCCTGTATATACGGACGCCTTTTATATACGGACGCCTTTTATAAACAGACGCCTTTATATAAGGACGCCTTTTATATACGGACGCCTGTATATACGGACGCCTTTTATATACGGACGCCTTTTATATACGGACGCCTTTATATAAGGACGCCTTTTATATACGGACGCCTGTATATACGGACGCCTGTATATACGGACAGATTCTTTTTTACTTTTCTGTGTTTCATCCTCAATAACCGATAACACATATACTGCTATTTACACATCTTAACCACACACTGTTATTGTGAGTATAGAATCTGATTCTTCTATACAGCCCTCGTGGTTGAGGAGATAAACCAGATTTAGTGTGGGGATGAAAATATTCTCAATATTCGGGAAAACACGTGTGTTTTTCAAAGGTTTTTAAAAGCAATGTGTTATAGAAACCATAATAACAATAAGGCCAGTTTCTGCATATCTTTCTTTCTTCCGCCTTTAATCTGTTTCTTCTTCTTCTTCCTCCTCCTCCTCTTCCTCCTGTGTTTGTGTCACATGCAGCCTGATGAGGAGTAAACAGGGTTTGAGTGGAACAACTTTATCATTCAAGTTTTAAAGACTATAAATACATATAAATATTTTCACTCAGTCGAAGAAAGGTTTCCTTCATTTCTACATTAATCTATAAATATTGTGCAGAGGTGATTCAGGATTCTATGCATGCCAAAACATATGTATATATGTACATGTGTTTATATATTTTTCTCATACCTCAAACATGTTTCCTCTCAGTTTTAGTTTTTTTTAAACATAAACATTACTGCTTTTCATTTTTGTAATATTGAAGTGGTTTCTTTCATTTCCGTTAATGTCCCTTTATAAATAACAGTTTGTATATTTGTGTAGTTATTATTTATATACATTATTTTACTATGAAGCTGTGTTTTATCTCCAGTAGATCTTCGCAATATTTTTGTAAAACGTTGTGGGATCCCCTTTGAGTTCATTCTAAACTTGTATACAAATATGTGAGTAATATTTCTGTCTTGGTGGTGACGTGTTCTGTGTATAGTTCAGTCTGCATGACCTTGACCTCTGACCTCTGCTGTGAGACGTCTGTTAATAAAACTCCTTCTTTATTCACACGTTCTCTCTCTTTGCTGTTCTAACTGCCTTATTCACAACGTAGACACTTGAAGTACCTGTCTGTCTGTCCCTCAGTGAACCTGTCTGTCCCTCAGTGAACCTGTCTGTCTGTCCCTCAGTGAACCTGTCTGTCCCTCAGTGAACCTGTCTGTCCCTCAGTGAACCTGTCTGTCCCTTAGTGAACGTGTCTGTCCCTCAGTGAACCTGTCTGTCCCTCAGTGAACCTGTCTGTCCCTCAGTGAACCTGTCTGTCCCTCAGTGAACCTGTCTG
>JBAMJR010000061.1:112500-162500 GCA_038501785.1 Myoxocephalus aenaeus | reverse complement strand
GCGCGGCTGCTGGAGGCTCCTGTAGTATGAGTACATTTAAGTGTGTGTGTTAGTACTCTGACTCTGCAAAGTAACTAAATATATGTACTGGAGGAGAGAAGTAAGTAGTTTATCTATATTGCACTTATCACAGACAAGAGGTCACAAAGTGACAGGCGTCAAAAGAAACACAAATAAAACATAATTAACCCAAAGTGACCATAACAGGGGCCAAAACAGGAAAGAAAACACAATAAAAAAAAACACAATAAAAGACGGGGCAGTACAATACACAATAAAAACAGTAAAGAAAATACATAAATAAAAAGCAGGCTATAGAGCATGTATTTAATTAAATGCCAGTGTAAACAGGTACGTTTTTACTTGTTTTCTAAATGACGTCACAGACTCAGCAAACTGCAGGGCTGCAGGCAGAGCGTTCCATAGCTTTGGTGATACGGCCTCAAAAGCTCGGTCACCGCGGGTCTGAAGGAGTGTGTGGGACGGACAGAAGGTTTACCTGGTTGGACCTGAGGTTGCGGGCTGGCGAATAAGGGCCAAGTAGTTCAGCCACATATGCAGGAGAGGAATGTTCGTTTAGGACACACGGAGTCAGCATTTAGAGAAATCAAAGAAAATACATTTATGATTACTGGTTAGTAGGTCCTCACAACGGATATGATCGATGTCTAGACCCGGAGAGAATACGGGGTCCAGGGTGTGACCATCTTTGTGAGTGGAACCACAAACATATTGCGTGAAATTTAAAGATTCAGTAATGTTCAGGAACTACACAGTCGGTGGCTTCATTGACATGCAGATTAAAATCCTCAACCAGTAGCACTTTATCTGGCTTGATGAGAGAGGTCAGGAGGTCTGTGAACTCTGATAAAAACTGACCTACCGGACTGGGAGGTCCTAACTCTACTTTTTTTCCGGGAGCCTCTGTGCTTCCTCAAGTTTCCATGGATCGTGGCTGTCTGGAGCCAGTCCTGCCTGCTGCCATGGCCCTGCTGATGCCCCTCCTCTCTACCTCCTTCTGCTTCATGGATCGTGGTTATCTCGATCGTGGTCCATGCGTATACTACTCATTATATGAATAATTTCTGTCATATTCATGTAATGTGCTGTAACTCTGTTACGTTGTTCATTCTGGTCACATGACATCTATTGCTTCTGTCCATCCGGGGAGAGGGATCCTCCTCTGTTGCTAACCTGAAGGTTTCTTCCCTTTTTACTCTGTGAAAGGGTTTTTACTATCTTCATTTGGGGAGTTTTTCCTGATCCAATGTGAGAGAGCCACGATGCGAGCATCGGAAAGGAAATGGCGAAAAATCCAAACATGCCGACGACCGGCTCGCCTATCACTCCCAACATCCTGTTCTACCAATCCAGAATTCCATCCATCCATCCATTATCAGCCGCTTATCCGGGGTCGGGTCGCAGTGGCAGCAGGTTCAGCAGGCCGACCCAGACTTCCCTCCAGCGTGTCCTGGGTCTTCCCCGGGGTCTCCTACCAGTTGGACGTGCCTGGAAAACCTCTAATGGGAGGCGTCCTTCATTCTTTCCTCTTTCACCCCCCTGTCTCCAGATCAAGTTCTTACCTTGGTAACCTCTGCCCGCCCAACCACCTGCCCCCTTGACCCCATCCCATATTCTCCAGTCGATTGCTCCTGACCTTCTTCCCTTTCTCACCCATCTTATCAACACCTCCTTCTCAACTGGCTGTTTCCCTGACTCTCTGAAGGAGGCAAGAGTTAACCCTCTCCTGAAGAAACCCACTCTCAGCCCGTCTGAAGTCAACAACTACAGACCTGTCTCTCTCCTTCCCATTCTTTCAAAAACTCTGGAGCGAGCTATCTTTAACCAAGTCTCCTCCTTTCTGCACCAGAACAACCTTCTGGACCCTCACCAGTCTGGATTCAAGGCCTCAACAGAGACCAGAACAACCTTCTGGACCCTCACCAGTCTGGATTCAAGGCCTCAACAGAGACCAGAACCACCTTCTGGACCCTCACCAGTCTGGATTTTGCGAGTGGGGACCCATTGGCGCTCCTCCGGACCATACCCCTCCCAATCAACGAGGTATTGTAGTCCCCTACCCCCGTCGCCGAGATTTGAGCAGGCGACGGACTGTGTAGACAGGGCCCCCGTCGATGAGCCGGGGGGGGTGGCGGGGGTCTGGGGGAGGGCTGAAGCGGGCTTTCCCGGACAGGTTTAACCCTGGAGACGTGGAAGGTGGGATGGACTCTCATGGCTGGTGGCAGACGCAGCCGGATGGCTGCAGGGTTAATGACCCGCGAAACAGGGAACGGGCCCACATAACGGGCAGCCAACTTCTTGGACTCTACCCGGAGGGGAAGATCCCGAGTTGACAGCCAGACCCGTTGTCCCGGAGCGTACTGAGGCGCGGGGAGGCGACGATTGTTGGCTGACCGTTGGTAGCGCTCGGAGGTGCGCAATAGTGTGGATCGGGCCTGCCTCCAAGTGCGTCGGCATCGCTGGACGAAGGCCTGGACGGAAGGTACACTGGATTCCTGTTCCTGCTCCGGGAAGAGTGGGGGCTGGTATCCACGGGCACACTGGAAGGGGGAGAGCCCAGTGGCTGAACTGGGAAGGGTGTTGTGGGCATACTCAACCCATAGGAGTTGTGTGGACCAGGATTGCGGGTTACGGGAGGAGAGGCATCGTAACGCGGTCTCCATCTCCTGGTTCATACGCTCCGCCTGTCCATTCGATTGGGGGTGGAATCCTGATGACAGGCTGACCGTGGCCCCCAGTAGCCTGCAAAACTCCGTCCAAAAGTGCGAGGTGAACTGTGGACCCCGGTCGGAGACCACATCCGTGGGCAGACCGTGCAGGCGGAACACCTCCTGTAACATAATCTGGGCAGTCTCTTTGGCGGTAGGCAATTTGGTAAGTGGAATGAGCCGAGCAGACTTGGAAAATCTATCAATGACCGTGAGAATTACTGTGTTACCGTCGGAGGTGGGTAGGCCGGTTACGAAATCCAACGCGATGTGGGACCAGGGGCGATGAGGAATTGGCAGAGGATGCAGGAGACCAGAGGGCGCTTTGCGGGGGCTTTTGTGCTGAGCGCAGACTTGGCAAGCACTTACGAATCCCTTGGTGTCGTCCGCCATGGAAGACCACCAGAAGCGCTGCTTGAGTAGTGCCAGGGTGCGTCTGACTCCCGGATGGCACGCCAGACGGGAGGAATGACCCCACTGGAGGACCTGGGAATGGAGACTGTCTGGGACGAACAAGCGGTTATCGGGACAAGCACTGGGAGCTGGGTGTTCCGCATGGGAGCGCTTTACCTTGTCCTCCACCTGCCAGGACACTGCACCAATAACACACTCCAAGGGGAGGATGCCTTGAGGGTGAGCCGAGGAGCCTTCAGGCTGGAATTGACGAGACAGGGCATCAGGCTTTATGTTCTTGGAGCCGGGTCTGTATGAGAGTGCAAACTCAAAACGGTTAAAAAACAGAGCCCACCTAGCTTGACGGGAGTTCAGCCGCTTCGCCGAGCGGATATATTCCAGGTTCTTGTGGTCTGTCCAGACTACAAACGGCTGCTGCGCTCCCTCCAGCCAGTGTCTCCATTCCTCCAGCGCTAGTTTCACTGCCAGCAATTCCCGATTCCCAATGTCGTAATTCCTCTCTGCGGGCGACAGTTTCCGGGAGAAGAAGGCACATGGATGAACCTTCTGATCCCCGGCAGCCCGCTGCGAGAGAACAGCCCCAACCCCAGTGTCCGAGGCGTCCACCTCCACAATAAACTGGCGGGTCAGATCTGGGAATATTAGGATGGGAGCAGATGAGAAACATGTCTTTAACTCACCAAAGGCCTCTGCCGTCGCGGAGGTCCACCTGAAGGGCACACGCTGGGAGGTGAGAGCAGTGAGTGGGGCAGCCACGGAACTGTAGTTTCGGATAAACCGCCGATAGAAGTTGGCGAAGCCTAGGAAGCGCTGCAGTTCCTTACGCGTAGCAGGCGTAGGCCAGTTCTCCACTGCGCTGGTCTTAGCTGGATGCTACCTGCTTTGATTACAAATCCTAGAAATGACACCTCAGAGGTGTGGAACTCACACTTCTCGGCTTTCGCGAACAGGTGGTTCTCCAGGAGTCTTTGCCGTACATGTACCACATGCTCCTGTGGTGACTTTGAGAAGATGAGGATATCATCTAGATACACAAACACAGAAATATTAAGCAGGTCTCGGAGAACATCATTAACCATCCCCTGGAAAACCGCGGGGGCATTGGTGAGGCCAAATGGCATGACCAAGTATTCATAATGCCCACTAGGGGTATTAAATGCGGTCTTCCACTCGTCCCCCTTTCGGATTCTCACCAAGTGGTACGCATTGCGGAGATCGAGTTTGGAAAAGACGGTTGCCCCCTGGAGCAACTCGAAAGCAGAGGAAACGAGTGGGAGAGGGTACCTGTTCTTTACAGTAATGTTGTTAAGTCCTCTGTAATCTATGCAGGGGCGCAGGGACTTGTCCTTCTTGCTGACAAAGAAAAAGCCAGCTCCAGCAGGAGATTAAGACGGCCTAATCAGGCCAGCGGCTAAAGAGTCATTAATATATTTCTCCATGGCCTTAATCTCAGGAGCCGATAGGGTAAAAAGTCTACCTCTGGCCGGAGTCGTACCCGAGAGAAGGTCGATTGCACAGTCGTACGGACGATGGGGTGGTAAAGAGGTGGCCCGAGCCTTGCTGAAAACCTCCCTTAGGTCATGATATTCCCTGGGAACACCGGTGAGATCTGGGGACTCAGCAGAGACAGGCGAGCTTGACACAGACGACAGCGCAGGTTTTAGACACACCGCATGGCAATGAGCACTCCATTGTAGAACGGTACCTGTAGACCAGTCAATGTGTGGGTTGTGTCTCGTGAGCCATGGATAGCCTAAAATGACCGGTTGCTGTGGTGAACTGATGAGATGGAAAGTGAGTGTTTCAGTGTGATTACCTGACATGGTCATCGGCAGGAGAGCGGATCGATGAGTAACCCTGCAGAGGAGGCGACCGTCTAAGGCGGTAGCGTGGATGGGTTCGTCCAGGACCTCCTGCCCGATCCCCAGCTGGGAAGCCAGAACCATGTCCATGAGGTTAGCATCTGCACCAGAGTCTATGAGCACTGAAACCGGGTGGTTCCTCCCTGAGCAACATAGCTGAACTGTCATCAGAGGCCGAGAGGGCATTTCAAAGTTCACACCTCGGCTCACCAGCACCCTCTGTTTGACTGGTGAGCCCTCTCTTTTACGGGACAGGAGGTTACGAAATGACCGCTCTGACCGCAGTACAGGCATCGATTCTCCTGCAGGCGGCGCCGTCGTTCCTCGGTGGAGAGTCGGGCCCGCCCAAGCTGCATGGGCTCAGGGGCCTCGGCAGGGCCGTCAAAAGCCTGCTCCGAAGGAAACCTTCCCGACTCGGCCGATCGGTGAAACGGCGCCTGTGGAGCGACCGAAAACCGCCTCTCCCTCTGCCGTTCCCGCAGACGACCGTCGATACGGATAGAGAGCGCGATCAGGTCATCCAACTCAGTCGGAAGATCGCGAGCTGCCAGCTCGTCCTTGATGCGGTCCGACAGACCGTGGTAGAAGGCATCCAGGAGCGGAGGAGCGTTCCAGCCGCTCTCGACTGCTACGGTGCGGAAGTCAATGGAGTAATCCGCCACGGATCTTCCTCCCTGCTTCAGGTCCATCAAGCCCCGAGCGGCCTCTCTCCCTGGTGTGGCGTGATCGAAGACCTTCCGCAGCTCCTTGGAGAACAGCAGGAATGAAGAGCAGATCGGCGACTGTCGCTGCCACTCAGCGGTTCCCCACTCCTTGGCTCTGCCCGTGAGGAGCGAGATGACGTACGCCACTCGGGCCCTGTCGGAGGGAAAGGCGGACGGCTGGAGCTCAAAGGCGAGAGAGCACTGGGTCAGGAATGGCCGACAGGAACCAGGAGCACCAGAACAACGCTCCGGAGGAGGCAGACGTGCCTCTGAAACGGGAGAGGTGCGAGGAGGCGGGCTGGAAGCACTGGCGGCAGTCCGCTCTCCAGCGGGTCTCCTCAGCAGATGATCACGGAGCGACTCCATGCCGCGCTCGTGACTCACGCCCATAGCCTGCACTGCCTCGGTCAAGAAGGTGAGCTGTTGCTCGTGGCGCTGAAGCATGTCGGCTGGAGTCAGAGGTTCCGTCGCGGCCTGAGCAGAGTCGGCTGAACTCATGTTGGCCAGATTGTACTGTGAGGCACAGTAGACAATCGAGTTCAAAAGCACAACTCTGAGGCAGGTGGCAGGTAAAGTTCTTTAGTAGTATATTCAGGCAGGGGTCAAAACCAGGAGATCAATCAAACAGGCGAACAAATCCGATAAGGAGCAGGCAAAATCCAAGGTAGGCAAAGACAGGCAAAAACAGGGTCAGAACAGGTAGACAGAAGTACAGGGATACGCTGGAGAGTTTGGCACAAAGGACAAGACAATCTGGCAGAGGACACATGCAAGTGAGGGGACCTAAATAGTGAGCTAATGAGGGAACGGGCTGCAGGTGAGATGGTGTGAGGGCCAGGTGACGGTGATGAGGGGTAATCAGACGTGGGTGGCAGGATCTGGAATGACAGGAGAGTGGTTAGAACTGACAGACAGGATGAAAAACACTTAATATGACGGGGAATCCGTGACAATTGTTGGCAGTTGGATGGTAAAAAGAAGAAGAATAAAACCTTCTTGTTTTGATGCTTTTACTGGTTTTATGTGAAGCACTTTCAATCGCCTTGTTGTTGAAATGTGCTATACAAATAAACTTGCCTTGCCTTCTTATTAAACACAGCAGCACCGTGTTGTACTTTACTCATTAGAATAGACAGTTGATCTTTCTGTTTGCTTTCATCATTAAGTTAGTTTTCTGCAGGACTACTCCTCACCCTGAAGGGCTTTCACAGCAAACAGAGATCTACATGATGAACTTGAATCATCCTTAGATGAAGAAATGAATAATAATAATGGGCGTTCAGCAGTTTGAAACAGGATCAGCTCCTCTGAACACGACTCTTTGTCCTCTACCTGCATGGGGTTGGAGGGTGGAGTCAGCTGGTCCGCTCACCTGGACTGACTCTGGGATCTTTCTGTCTCCTGACTTTCACCTTTTGGGCTTTTAGCTTTATTTATTGGTCAGTTGACTAAAACAAAGCCAGACCACATGTGGGGTCTCCCCATGCGGTCCAACCTTGAGCCAGGTTGTGACTGACAGAGTGATATATTTTAAATGTATTTAATATTTTACCATCCATACAGACATTTGCTAATAATGTCTGCACACTTCAGGCCTCTGAATGTTGGTGCTTTCATTGGTGGCATTAACTTACATTGAAGCTCACATGATGGACTAATTCAAGCCTGCGTTCCTGTTTGGTGGTGCGGACACGTGATCCAAACCCACTACGGACGACCACCATGTTATGAGCTAAGAGGTTTTTGTCTTTTCACATATTTCTGTGAGATCAGGCTCTTTCTTTCTGTCCTGTTTCACCACCGTGTTTCTCTAAAGACTGTTTGCTCTGCCAACATCAATAAAAAAGACCTGAAGTCAACCGGTTCCTCCCTGTCCTCTGGCAATGCCCCGTGGATGTTTGATCACATTCATCTTCCACGCAAGGAAGTTACCCTTCGTTTTGGGAGGCGGATCATGAATACATTATTATTATTAGAGCGATCACAAACTGCAGACAGGAACGTACTGAACCCTAAAAAGTCAAGTTTTAAGTTCCATCAAAGTGAATGTGGCCCCTGGAGTACAGCAGTAGAACCCCTGCATCCTGCATCAACATGAGCTATAATGATAAGAACTATAATGAGGGGTGGGCTGTGGGGACCAGAGTGTCCAGCTGGTGAATCCCAAACAGATCTTTTTGGGAGAGATATTCTGTAATATCAGCTCCTCTGATGAGAACATATTTCCTGTTCTGCTGGTTGTTTAATAATCAGAAATATGGACTTTGAGAACTCTTTTAGTGAGTTCTATACAGGCCGTTCCACATATCAACATTTAGAAAACATTCATAGAGCTTATTTATATTTATTTATATTACTTGTTTCTATTTTATTATTCTTTTATTCACTTGTGAGCAATGCTGCTGTAATCCTGTAATTTCCCCACTGCGGGACTAATAAAGGATTATATTATCTTATTTTATCTTATCTTATCTTAATTCATGAACTGGCCACTAGTGCTGTGTTTGTTCATGGATGCTTCATATTATAATGTTGTAACTGAATAGAGGTGGATCCTACTTCTGGGATGACGTGGAAGTTAAACAGACGTGTTGTTGAAGTAGTTAAATGTTTTAACATTCAGACCCTCAGGCATGGCTGTGAAAGGTATTTAAACTGACCTTCAGTATGAGATGCAACGAGGGAGAAGACACTTGTGGTGAGTCCTCTTTGTCTCTTGGTGGAGGTTTTACAGAACAGAAATAACTTTAATCTGATCTGTGGGTTAGAAAACTGGTAAGAACTGAAGTGTCTTGTTGTAATGGGGTTGAACGGTGTGGCATTTCCAGGTGATATTCCAGTTGTAGAGTTCTGAGAGTCAGTGAATCCTGAGCCATGCGTCCTGTTGTGGTGACTGCCGTCCTTCTTCTGGTGGTGCTGATGTCCATGTCAGCCTCTGCAGAATGTAAGAACCAAACTGTCACTAAATAACTTTCTACACAGACGCCAGGAACACTAAACTAACAGCACTTCTTTTTATGTGAAACAGGGAATCCTGGAGAAATGTGTCGGACCAAATATCCGGCCACACCATGTAGTAAGAACTTGGGTCCAGGCTGGTTCCAGTACGGACCAAACCGCTGTGTGAAGGCGTTCTACCATAACAAGCATGTGATGTATGGCGATGCAGAGGTGATGAAAACAAACACACACCAGACTACAGACAGTACATTTGACCTCTTCCTGTTCACACAGTCTCATCACTTCATTAGAAGAAGTGAGGAAAGAGGAGGAAGCTGTATTTATGGAAAGGAGAAGTCCATTTACTCTCAAGTATAATCACAAGTGTTTTGATGAAGCAGGTACAGCTATGGAGGGTCATTTACCCAGAATATAATTGGAAAATCAATTATTATAATTTTGACATTTTTAAAATAATAAAACATCTTATTGGTAATTTTTCACATTAAAAGCTTGTATTCAAACATTTAAATTGAAATGAGAAACAGGAAAAGAAAATTAAATGAGAAAAATTAGCAGACAAAATGAATTGAATTCATCTTCATATTGTTGAGGGTGATCTTGTGTATTCTCCTCAGAGCAGAAGGGAACGTGAACAGCCTTCATGACTTCAGGGTCAGGAGAAGAAAGTTCACATCAGGGGATTAGGATGCAGCCATGGTGAAGTGTTAGTGAGGAATATTTATTTTGATTACAGCACGCCTGTCGGAAGTACCCAAAAGGAGATCTGGTCTCAATCCACAGCCTTGTGGAGCTGTGTCAAGTGGAATGTGCCATGTGGAGAGTCTCAAGAGATAAAGCTCATTACTGGATCGGACTGCATCGGGTAAGAAGTGAATGTTTCTGATCAGTTTGTGCCTCTAATGTGTTTACAATGAAATCACAGAGGTAAACATGCATTATTGAATTATGATATTATTCTCATGAATTGTCCACCTAAAAACAGTTTGTTTGCAGGACTTCTAGATATATTTCAATGCACTGTTATAATTATTATGCTGTTTCATCCATTTAATACCTACTAAGATACTAACTTACAACACTAATAACTAATATCTGCCACCGAAAATACCTCTGAGATGTAGTAAAAAGAACAATATTTATGTCTGAGTTGTAGAAGAGTAGAAAACATAATGTAATACTGTAATACTAACAGGCCTGTGCTGCTGCACTAGTGTAGTACTGAAGAAGTAATTATAGTATTGAACAATATTATTCTGGTGACTTTGACTTCTTAAAGTCCAGTGTTTAGTATCCAGGAGACGACTCCAATGCAAAGACATACGAGTCACACTGGAGCATCATAAACCAGCTGACCAGGGGATTGTTAATCTGATCATAATTATGTTGAGATGAAGAACACAGACCGTATGAATGTTAGTGCAGTAGTCATCCTCAGGTCATTCATTGTTTGTTTGTTTCTTTACAGAATTTCTTCATACTTTATTGGAGCGATGGGTCTAAATTCAACTTCACCTATTGGGCTTCTCGCCAACCGGACTTCATGGGGTTAATGGAGAATTGCGTGGAGATGAACTACTGGAGTAAGTAAACTAAAGGCTCAGGAGGAAAGGTTATAACTTAATAGAGATGAACGTAGACTTCTGAACCTCAAGAAAAGACACTTTTATGACCCCTGGTGGATGATTATTAAAGTAGCTCAAGAAAACAGTCCAGATGAGCATGAAGGAAGGTGCTGCATTTAAATCACATTCATTAGAATTTCAATGAACAGGTCCTGTTATATATCATACATACCATAATTCTTCATGTGACCCTGTGGTGTCTCTCTGGAAGCAGACAACATGAAACAAAGTATGGACCAGAGCTGATGCATCGCTGCCAGAAATCACATGACCACACCTCTTTATGTCACACTGGTATCAGAGAGGTGTTCACAGGAAGGGCTTCATTAAAACCACAGTATTTAATGTCTGTGTATGCGGTCCGGATCTGGTCCTTTTATACACCATTGTATCTGAACCCTGAACCCAGAGATCACTGATTATTACATTTTGACGGAGCGCTTCTATTTCAACCGGAGCAGCAACGTGAAGCTCCACTACGAGACAAAGCACAGAACCTTTGAGCAAACAAACTCACATCTGAGATGACACACAAAATAAACCTCAGAGCTCAATATGATCAGAACGCTAACACATTCATGTACTGTCAATAATGATGTAAACAGAGAGGAATAGAGCTGAAACAAGTGGTTTAATAACCACAGATGAAGTCCCTTTTTAGAAGATAAGATCAATATAATACTGGTTTTCTTGGTTGACATCACTTCACACCTGAAGGAACTGAATTTAAAGTTGCAGGCAATTCAGTGAAATTCATGTTAATAAGTACCTTTTTCTATTTTTCAAAGTGCTTCTGTTATTTCATCCATTCGTAAATACATTCCTTATTTTACTTGAAACAAGAGAACATGTATTTATTATTTGATTATGTATTATTTATAATTCATTCAATTAAATTTGAAAAATAACAATCAATATTGTTGAGATATTTAATTGAACTTCATTTGATTTGACAGTCAGTTGTTGACTTCATACAGACGTTAATGCCGTGTTCACACCAAAACAGTTGCGAATATTCGCAACGCCACTTCGCCTATATCGTGCCGCCCGGCAAAAAACTCGCTCTAGTGGTTAATTCGTTTTTCGCAACCATCGCTGGGGAAAGGGGGCGGGGCTTATCTCCATGTCAGTGAAAACATTTACTATTTCCGCCATTGACCATTGAAATAACCACTAGTTCTGCTTTATACTTGTTGAGAAAGTCCCACAAACGTCGGAACATCAAACACCCCCGTGTCTGGGTTCATAATATTATCCGTAGTCGTGTCTGGGTTCATAATATTATCCGTAGTCGTGTCTGGGTTCATAATATTATCCGTAGTCGTGTCTGGGTTCATAATATTATCCGTAGTCGTGTCTGGGTTCATAATATTATCCGTAGTCGCACACAGCTCCGACTCCTCCGGGACGAGTGTCTGAATGAAGCCGCTTCCAGCGCTCCTTCAGCGGACCCGCAGTTTGATTCAGTGACGGCAGGACGGCGGTGATGCCGGGCGGAGCTTCTCAACTCTGATTGGCTTTCGCAACTCCGCGTCGGCGAATTATTCGCTGGAGATGAATTATTTCAACTCCAGCGAAAAAGCGAAAAAGCGGATTTGCGAATATTCGCAACGCCATTTCGCCTCTATCGCGCCGCCCGGCGAAAAATTCGCTTTTTCGCAACCTAACGCGCCTGTGCATTGACTTAACATGTAATCTGGACGCGCAAATATTTCGCAACGCTTTTGGTGTGAACACGGCATAACACAACTGTTTCACACAACACATGAATATATTCAGAGTCCTGGGTTTCCTCAACATGAAGAGAGGGTTTAAGTGAAGGACGAGGCATATCAGGAGCATACATTATTATAGTATAATGCAGTAAGTACACACATTCATAGCAAGTTCACACTGTGTGAAGACAACATGACAATAAGACACTTCAGTACCACCAACCCTGAAATCTCATTAATCACACGACTGTCCTGTTTTCTGTTTTACAGGCTGGGGACTCTGGAATGATGTAAACTGTAGTAACAGGAAGCCCTTTGTGTGTCAAGCGAATATCGAGTAGTTCAGAGTGAGACTCTAGTAGTTCAGAGTGAGACTCTAGTAGTTCAGAGTGAGACTCTAGTAGTTCAGAGTGAGACTCTAGTAGTTCAGAGTGAGACTCTAGTAGTTCAGAGTGAGACTCTAGTAGTTCAGAGTGAGACTCTAGTAGTTCAGAGTGAACATGAAGAGCTGCAGTTGGACTCGTCTTCTTCAACTGTAACCACTGCAAGCTTTCACATTTACTGCAATAAATATTCAGCATCATAAAGACATGTTGATGGTTCCTGTGTCTTCTGTTTGTATTCAGCTGTATGACAGTTGATCATCTGTCTTCATGTCATGGCATCAGTAGAAAACACAGCTTCATCCTATCACTCATCAAGACAGACTGAAGGCTGAGAAACCAGAGGGAACCAAACACTGATGAATCAGGACAACATAAAGCAGGATAACAATGATATGATGAAGTCTGACTTTGAGACAGTGTGATGTATACAGTCACGTTTCAATGAATAATTCATTTAACAACAAAATGAAGTAATTCTCATCTGAAGACTGTAGTCACTGCAGTCACATTAACACATTAGACTTCATAAGAGAGGGAACCCGACCTTCATGTTGACCTCATCTATACATCTATACAAATAAATAAACTAACATCTCGCTGCTAACTGTTTTAACTCTTGGAACACAGGTCATTTTCAGTCGATTTTCTCGATTTGACACAATTTCTTAAATTCACCTTTAAGGCACTTTCATACAAGATACATACCCATGTTTTACATCATGAATTGCAGAACAATCTCAGCTCTCTATATAATGAGGCACCATTGTCATAAGGCAAAAGTGTAAAGAGACAATATGACTCTAAAGCTGAAAAATGGAATCTCGATTTTTGGAAATTCTTCATATTTCGTGTTCAAACATAACTTTACAGGTGGTATATAGGTGGTAACTCGGTTTAGGTGATGGAACTTGGCAGTGAAATATATGAATACAATGGTAGATACATGTAAATAAATGTCTAAAACAAAAAAATATATTATCGTTTTTTTAGTAGAAATATGGTCTTTCACACCTTTCACCAAAATGATAAAATGGAACTGAGAAATGACTTCATACTGCAGATAAAGCTTCATGGGGTGTGTGCAAATGAAAACAATTTTTGTGTATGTATTATAAATTAAAAATATATTTACACAATATACATGGTCAGAAATAGAAAGCTGTGCTAGAGGGGCTGGTGGTGGTGAATCCTCTGTAAAATAAATGACTACTAGTCAATACTAACTTCACACAGTTTGAACAGTTCAACAGGTGTACGTGTGCAGCTGAGCTGCGTACCTACGTTACCTGGTAAACAGTGTCCGGGTCGTCGTCGTAGCTGCTGGTGGCTGGAGCGAAGCTGCATGTTGTCCACTGCTGCAGATGAATCCTCTGTAAAATAAATGACTAGTGGTCACTACTAAGTTCACTGAAAGAAAGTTACGATTGCACACCAAAACAGTAAGAGAGATCCAGCAGGGACTATGATCAGAGCATGAGCTAACTGTGCTAACAGCTAATGTAAACAGACTACGTGCATACCTGCGTTACGCCAGACTCAAGCAGCAAGGGACCAGCTAAATGTGCTCACTCTGCTAGCGTAAATATGCTATTGCAACACAAAGTTTAGTATCTAAATACACTTACCTAGGATGACCAGACGTCCTCTTTTTCCCGGACATGTCCTCTTTTCGAGACCTAAAAAAAGCGTCCGGCAGGGATTCCAAAAACGTCCGGGATTTTGCTACGTCGGGGAAAATAGTTATTACCCCCTTACAAGTTTAGGAAATGGTATCTCCCTCACGTTCCACCTTCTTGCGCAAGCTCTGACTGTAGAGATAACTGTCATTGGTCGACCGATCTCAACGTAAATGTAAGTTCACGGCATGCTACACGCTACTGCTACCCCCCCCCCCCCCCCCCGACGAGGTGTCCTCCTCCTCCTCTCTCTCCTCCTCCTCCCCCTAACTTACCCATCTTCAAATGGATCCCTTCTTCCATAGTGGAGCCTATACTTAAAAAGACAGGCTTAGACCCGACTGACCTCAGTAATTTCAGGCCTATTTCAAAGCTTCCACTCTTGACCAAGATCCTAGAGAAGGTGGTCTCTGAACAGCTGTCATTATTTCTGGATCAAAGTAACATCCATGAGACGTTTCAGTCTGGTTTCCGCAAACATCACTCTGCAGAGACAGCCTTACTGAAAGTGTCCAGTGACATTATGATGTCTGCTGATTCGGGAAAATGCACTGTTCTAGTTCTCTTAGATCTGTCCTCAGCTTTTGACACCATCGACCACCAGATCCTGCTGAGTAGACTGAGGGATGAAGTAGGACTGTCAGGGTCAGTTTTACATTGGTTCTCATCATACCTGTAGAACATACGTCTATGTTCATCTTGTTTAAGTAATGTTCAGATTGAATTCCGATAACTAGACACGGCGCATGCGTATAGTCAGAATGAATATGAATGACGAGCATGACTCACGTTGCCTGTAATGTCTTCTCAAGTTCCCGAGTAAAGAAACTAATTATACGGAGTCCGGAATTGTGTCACTCGTCTTTCAACATGGTGTCAGAAGTTGAGGTTTGGTCGTGAATGGAATACCTGCCTACGACGTGGTAAGACGTACTTTTCTCAGCGCTTTGAGGACGTAGCAAACAGCCAGCTAGCGCTGCACGTCTAACGTAGCAAAGGCTAACTTCCGATGACAACGACCATGGCTGAAGGATTCCGTAGACCAGAACAGCTGATATTTAATGGAAACATAGCTGAAGGATGGCGTGTATTCGAGCAAGAATATGAAATATTCATTGCAGCTGCTCACTCCGATAAGGATGCTCGAACTCGAGCTTTCATACTTTTGAACTTAGCTGGTTCGGAAGCTATTGAACGAGAAGGTGCTTTCGTCTATGCACCCGCTGTTCACGCGGGGGAGGGAGACAACAGACGTTTAGTGACCGCAGCAGAATCGAGAGAAGATCCTGAATGTCTCAAACGGAAATTCCGCCAACTTTGCAGCCCTCAAACAAACATAACAATGGAAAGGCATAAGTTTAATACAAGAAACCAACGACCAGATGAAACAGTGGAGGCGTATGTGAGTGACCTGAAAATCAAAGCTAAGAACTGCAGATTTGGTGAACTCAAAGACGAGTTAATCAGAGACAGAGTGGTGTGTGGCGTAATGAATGATAGCATGAGAAAGCAACTTCTGCGTGACAATGAGCTAACTTTAACCAAAGCCATTGAAGTGTGCCAAATATATGAACAGACCGAGCAACACACAAAAGCCCTTGCAGCTCCAAAGCAAACACTTGCTAAAGTGGACAGTTTACAACACACAGTCAAAAAAAGACAGCCACAGCAGCTAAAATCAGGCATTGAGCAGCGTGCATCACAATCACATTCAGACCAGCGTTACGCTTCGACATTTAACTGCAACAATTGTGGAAACAAGCATGAGGTCAGAAGAGAGAAATGCCCTGCTTATGGTCAGCAATGTCACAAGTGTGAAAAATGGAACCATTTCCAGAAATGCTGTAAATCATCACAAACACAAGGCTACAAAAAGAGATATGTCAATCAGGTTGAAACTGTGCAGGCCTCTAGCAGTGATGAAGAACTGTACTTTGTGGATGGAGTTAGTGTGGCAAGTGGAACTGTTGATGCTGTCAACTCCCATCTGATGCATAGGAGTGACATATTCTCCACTGTGCACATTAATGGAAAACCTGTAGAACTCAAAGTCGATACTGGCGCTAAATGTAACGTCATGGCAGCTGATCTTTTTGCACAAGTGAGAAAACATGAAAAACTCCAGTCATCACAGGATACTAAACTGGTAGCTTATGGGGGTGAGGAAATCCACACAGCTGGAATAGCCCTACTTTCGTGCCACTCTGCAGGCGGAACATACACCTTGCAATTCTACATAGTAAAACAAAACGTACAACCTCTCCTTGGCCTACCAGACTGTCTCCGTTTAAGCTTAATCACCTTGAATAAAGAAGTTCATCAGATAGGCATCAGCGAGGAAACAAGTTTCTCACGCCAGATGTTTACAGAGTATGCTGACCTCTTTAAAGACGAACTTGGCAAGCTTCCGGTCACGTATTCCATGAAGCTAGACCCGGAGGTCCATCCCATGGTAAAACCTGCACGCAAAATACCAGTGCCAATGCAAGATAAGGTTAAAGCAGAACTGACCCGGATGGTCAACTTAGGTGTGATCACCCCTGTCACAGATCCCACTGAATGGGTTTCGTCTATGGTCGCCACTCACAAGAAAAACTCAGATGACATCAGACTGTGCATTGATCCAAGGGATCTAAATAAAGCCCTGAAACGTCCACACCATCCTATGCGTACCGCAGAGGAAGTAGCTGCACAAATGCCCAATTCCACAGTCTTCTCTGTCCTCGACGCAAAATGCTCATTCTGGCAGATCTCACTTGATCACAAGTCATCCATGTTAACGACTTTCAGCTCTCCATTTGGCAGATTCCGCTTTCTGAGAATGCCATACGGAATCAACTCAGCCAGTGAGGTGTTCCAGCGCGCGATGGAGCAGATCTTTGCTGGATACCCCTGCGCTGTCATTGTGGACGACATAATCATCGGCGGAAAAGATGACAAAGAGCAATGAACAAAACCTCAGAAAAGTGCTAGATCGTGCAAGGAAAGTGAACCTTAGGTTCAACCCCTCAAAGTGCAAATTTAGACTGAGAGAAGTCGGTTATGTTGGACATGTGTTCACAAGTGAAGGATTAAAGCCAGACCCTACAAAGACAAAGGCGATCAGCGAAATGCCCATACCGGAAAACGTCACAGCCCTTCAGCGTTTCTTAGGGATGATCAACTATTTAGGAAAATTCATTCCTAACTTCAGCGAGATCTCAGCCCCGCTGCGTGAGCTTACATGCAAAGACATTCAGTGGTGCTGGCTGAAACATCACCAGGAGGCATTCGATGCTTTGAAACAGTGCCTGTCCAGTCCACCCACTCTGCGCTACTACAATGTCAAGAAACCCGTCACACTCACCTGTGATGCCTCACAGTATGGACTCGGAGCAGCATGTCTTCAGGAAGATGCTCCGATTGCCTACTCGTCCCGGACATTGACACAGACAGAGATGCGCTATGCGCAAATTGAAAAGGAACTGTTAGCGGTTGTTTTTGCATGTTCCAAGTTCAATGACTACATCTATGGGAAGCAGATCCAGATTGAGACTGATCATCAGCCATTAGTCACAATACTCAACAAGCCCATACACTCGGCTCCAGCCAGGTTGCAACGCATGATGCTGAGGCTGCAAAAGTACAACTTCAACATCGTCTACAAAAAAGGCTCACAGATTGCTGATACATTGCTGATACCCTGTCACGTGCCCCCAGAACAACAACAGAGCAGCACAACGAGACAGGTGACTATGAGATCATGTCAGTCCAACACATCTCATCCTCCAGGCTGACTGAATTGAGGCAACACACTGCTTCAGATCCAGTTCTACAGAAACTGAGCGGTGTCATATCAAAGGGCTGGCCTTCTAAACAAGCTCGGTTACCTCCAGAGATCCGCCAGTATTTCCCCTACAGAGATGAACTGGCAGTTGAAGATGGTGTCGTTATGAAAGGCCCAAAGACTGTCATTCCCAAGTCTTTGCAAAAGGACTACATCACCATTCTCCACAGAGGCCACCCAGGCTCAGAATCCACTAAACGCAGAGCGCGTGGAATAGTGTTCTGGCCCACAATCACTGAGGACATCGAAAAAGAAACAACTACATGTCCGGTGTGCAACAGTACAAAACCTCACCAACAAAAGGAGCCGCTCAAGCTACACCAAGTGCCTGACCTACCGTGGTCAACAGTCGCAACCGACATCTTTGAGTGGAATGGCCAACACTATTTAGTTATAGTTGATTCCTATTCAGGTTGGTTTGAGATCGACCTACTTCGTGACCTAACAGCCAACACTGTGATTACAAAACTAAAAAGGCACTTCTCTGTCCATGGCAGCCCGCACAAATTTATTTCCGACAACGGCACTCAATTCACCAGCCAACGCTTCACAGACTTTGCCCTAGCCTGGGATTTCAGTCATGTAACAAGCAGCCCAGAATATCCACAAGCCAACGGGCTAGCTGAACGTGCCATTCGTAGTGCAAAGCAGCTAATGGAAAGATCGAAGAGAGACGGAACCGATGTCTTTCTCAACCTGCTCAATCTTCGCAATGTGCCACGTGACCGCACACTTGGCTCCCCAGCCGAAAGGCTGATGTCCAGGCAGACACGAACCACCCTACCTGTGAGCAAGAGACTGTTGGTCCCAAAGTCCAAGAACAACACAGTTGTCAGGGCAGGGCTCGTTCGCCTATCACAAAAGGAATGCTATGACAAGTCCAGCAGACCCCTTCGTCCCTTACATCAAGGCGAAGTTGTGAGGATGCAAACCCCTCTTGGGCATGACCGCCTAGGAACCGTCAAGGAAGTCTGCAAGGAACCCAGGTCATACATCGTCCAATCAAAAGGAGGAGAATACAGACGGAACCGCAGGCATATCCTCCCCGTCTCGGAACCTCCACCACAACAGGGAGACCCCCAAGACTTCACTCCTGCATTTCAGTCACCCACCTTCCGTCCTGAAGAAGAACAAACACTCAACCACACACAAAACATGAGCCAGGACCCTGTCCAATCCCCCAATGGGACAGCAAACAATACATACATCACCCGCTCTGGAAGAGCTTGCAGGCCAAATCCTAAGTATGTGCAGTAGGCACTAGGCCAATTGGACTGTTAATAAAAAATATATATATATATATGTGACATGCCAACAGTATAATTTGCCTTACCTGTGATTCAGTTTGAGTTTAGAATTAACGGATTTAGTTTCAAGTGAAAATGGCATTGAACTCATTTGTTAATACACATGTATTAGAACATGTTTGTTTATTGATTCCCACAGCCGTAAGCTAAGGAAAGGGGATGTAGAACATACGTCTATGTTCATCTTGTTTAAGTAATGTTCAGATTGAATTCCGATAACTAGACACGGCGCATGCGTATAGTCAGAATGAATATGAATGACGAGCATGACTCACGTTGCCTGTAATGTCTTCTCAAGTTCCCGAGTAAAGAAACTAATTACACGGAGTCCGGAATTGTGTCACTCGTCTTTCAACAATACCTATCTGGGCGTAGCTTTAGTGTCACAGCTAACCAAATAAGGTCTGAGTCAGCAGATCTGTTGTGTGGAGTCCCTCAAGGTTCTGTTTTGGGTCCTGTATTATTCTTGTTGTATTTGATCCCCTTGGGAAAAATCATCCAGAGATTTTCTGATGTTTCGTACCACATATTTGCTGATAATATCCAGCTTTACTGCTCTTTCAAGCCGACTGAGCTCCAGAGGCTAAATTCCTTAGTTCATTGCTTGGTGGAGATAAAACAATGGCTAAGTGATAACACTTTGCAGCTAAATGTGGACAAAACAGAAACACTGGTTATTGCCCCTGATGACTCAATTCCAGGGATTAACCAGTACTTAGGTGACTTGGGCCAGTCTGTTAAACTGAGCCTAAGAAACCTGGGTGTTGAATTGGACAAAGACATGTCATTAGTGCAACACTGCAAACAGCTGACCAAAAATTGTTATTTCCAGCTGAGGAATATCTCCAAACTTAGGAAAATGGTGTCACAAAATGATTTGGAGCTGCTCATTCATGCATTTGTGTCTTCGCGTTTAGACTACTGTAATAGTTTGTTTTCATGTCTGAACAAGAAGGAGCTGTCTCGTCTGCAGTTAGTGCAAAACTCTGCAGCGAGAATTCTGACCCGCTCTAATAGGAGGACACACATCTCCCCTATTCTTAAAGCTCTTCATTGGCTGCCAGTTTCCTCTAGGATCAATTTAAAAATTATGGTTTTAACTTTCAGAGCTTTGCATGGTCAGGCTCCACCTTACATCAGTGATCTGATCCAGCCTTACACCCCAGCTCGGGCTCTGAGGTCTGTGGATCAGAATCTGCTGATGGGTCCGCGCACTCGTTTCCGGACCAGAGGAGACCGATCTTTCCAGGCTGTTGCTCCCAGGCTTTGGAACGATCTTCCGCTCTCTCTGCATTCGATGGAGTCTGTTGACTCCTTCAAAAGGCAACTTAAGACCTATTTATTTGTTCAGGCTTTTGCTTAATTGTCTTGGGGCTGCTATGATTGTCACTGAGTTGTCTTGGCCTTTTTTAAGTTAAATTTGTATGTACTTCTTAACTGTGTATTGTTTTGTTGTAATTATAAAGTGCTTTGTGACCCTGGTCTGCAAAAGGCGCTGTACAAATAAAGCTTACTTACTTACTTACTTCTGTCTGCATCTTCCTCTTTGTCGCAGGAGTCAAAGCCTTCCTCGACGCCGCTACAGCTTCCTCCGTAGTAAAAAAGTATTTCGTCTGACCAGACTTTCTTGGCACAGCATCATATGACACACTGCTGCCCTTTGTTGCTGGGCTCAGGCTGGGCAGGCACCGGACGCAGGAAATCTCCTCTTTCAGCCAGACGTAAAATCATATTTCTGCGATGTATTATCACGACGCTATGAATATTTTAGAAACGTAGAGAAACGTAGAGAGTGTCATACCGCGAAACCACGGTTCCCATGGGGGAGGGGTTAATGTAGGAGATGTTCACATGGGTCTAAAAACATGTTGTAAATGCCAGCTGTGCTGCTTTCATCCTTTTTTCTAAAGGGGAACGATGTTTACGCAATGTTTCTTTTAATAGCTCCGCGATAAAACGGCACAGAAATATGGTTCAGATGTTGCCGGACTCTCAGGACTCTTCACTTCCGCGTTCTTATTGCCGTGAGATTGTTCGTGATTCACACAACCAGCTCTGAGCCTGTGACGTTTGTGTCGAGCTCCACCTTCCACCGTGATTTGTCAATTTGTGTGTCCGTCGTCATTTTGTGTCTGAAACTAACCAATGAACACTCAGGAAATCCCTAAGGACCTACCCAGGACAAGACAAAGATTACACACATTAACTTTGTTCAAAGCTTTTTTGTCACAGTTGAGAAAGACATAACTCTGGTCCAACAAATAATTGTGAGCTAATAAGAACATGCATGTGGTCTGGGGCAGTGGTTCTGAACTGCTTAACCTAATATTAAATAAATAAAAAAGTCGGGAATGAAGCGAAATATCCCAAATAGTCCGGCGTGTAAACTCACGCAAGTAAAGCGTGTTGTGAACGCAGTATTGAGGAGTGTGAATAGATGGCACTATGCTCTTTTAAAAATTCTCTTCAAAATAAAGGAAACAGAGGTATGGACATATAGCAGCAGTCTGTAAAGGAAACAGAGGTATGGACATATAGCAGCTGTATATAAAGGAAACAGAGGTTTGGACATATAGCAGCAGTCTGTAAAGGAAACAGAGGTATGGACATATAGCAGCAGTCTGTAAAGGAAACAGAGGTATGGACATATAGCAGCTGTATATAAAGGAAACAGAGGTTTGGACATATAGCAGCAGTCTGTAAAGGAAACAGAGGTTTGGACATATAGCAGCAGTCTGTAAAGGAAACAGAGGTATGGACATATAGCAGCAGTCTGTAAAGGAAACAGAGGTATGGACATATAGCAGCAGTCTGTAAAGGAAACAGAGGTATGGACATATATCAGCTGTATATAAAGGAAACAGAGGTATGGACATATAGCAGCAGTCTGTAAAGGAAACAGAGGTATGGACATATAGCAGCTGTATATAAAGGAAACAGAGGTTTGGACATATAGCAGCTGTATATAAAGGAAACAGAGGTTTGGACATATAGCAGCAGCCTGTAAAGGAAACAGAGGTATGGACATATAGCAGCTGTCTGTAAAGGAAACAGAGGTATGGACATATAGCAGCAGTCTGTAAAGGGAAACAGAGGTATGGACATATAGCAGCTGTATATAAAGGAAACAGGGGTATGGACATATAGCAGCAGTCTGTAAAGGGAAACAGAGGTATGGACATATAGCAGCTGTCTGTAAAGGAAACAGAGGTATGGACATATAGCAGCTGTATATAAAGGAAACAGAGGTTTGGACATATAGCAGCAGCCTGTAAAGGAAACAGAGGTTTGGACATATAGCAGCTGTATATAAAGGAAACAGGGGTATGGACATATAGCAGCAGCCTGTAAAGGAAACAGAGGTTTGGACATATAGCAGCAGCCTGTAAAGGAAACAGAGGTTTGGACATATAGCAGCTGTATATAAAGGAAACAGGGGTATGGACATATAGCAGCAGCCTGTAAAGGAAACAGAGGTTTGGACATATAGCAGCAGTCTGTAAAGGGAAACTGAGGTATGGACATTTAGCAGACTGTAAAGGGAAACTGAGGTGTCCCAAGTGTGGAGAGGATCCCATAGTTGAGGACTGTAAGGATAATGTGTAGGATAAATGTTGTAATTTTGGGGGTCAACACAGGTTGACATATGATGTGAAGTCAGGAAGAGGGCTGTGCAAATCCAGCAGGTAAAAACAAGAAACAACATAAGCTATTCAGAGGCTGTGAAGAGGTACAATGACAAATGGAAATGAATGAGACACCAAACCAAGATTTAAGAACAGAAGCAGGTTTGTCCGAGGAAACCGATACAGCACTGACATGGAGAAGTTGATCCTGTTTATGGCATATGTGATCAAATACCAACCAAGTCGAACACAAAACCGTGAAAAATGTAAACAGTGAGGGGAGCGGAGACATTTTTTGGTTGAAAAGGTGCATCCTGGTAGGATATTAATAAAAGACGGGAAGCCAGGAGGCCCAGGGGATTGGACAGTATGATTGTACTACAATGGACCGCAAGAAGCTTGTTATCAAAGTTCTAAGAGTTTAAAGGATTAATTAAAAACCAGAAATGATATGTGTTCAGGAAACTAGAGTTAGTTATTAAAGGATATAATAGTATTCACAGGGATAGAGTGGGGGATAATGGAGGAGGAGGAGGCTGCATAATATTTGTAAAACAAGGAATACAGTATAAAGTTTTGGGAAAAGGAAAAAGCTGGAATATGTGATAATTGAAGTTTGGGAATGATCATAATTGCAAACTTTTATAACCCATGTAAGAAACTGTCAATTGATTTACTGAAGGAATTAGCAGTACATTTAAAAGGGAAAGTGATATGTTGTGGAGATTGTAATGCTCATAGCACATTACGGGGTAGTGGAAATGATGGAAATGGAATGGTAATAGAAGAGTTAATGGAGATAAAACATCTAGTATGCTCAAATAATGGAACTGGGACCAGAGTTAACATCAGAACAAGCACAGAGTCTGCTATAGACCTTACTTTTGTATCAGATTCACTGGAAGTGTTAGCTCCTGGGAAGTAATAAGAGAAACAACTGTAGGAAGTGACCACTATCCAATAAGAATGGAAATAGGGCGGAGTCTAGAAGAAAACAAGTACCACAGCAATGGTCTTTCAGCAGCACTGACTGGGAGAAATTTAGAAGGGTCAGTGATCAAGAAATGGAGAAAGCGAGGGCGTTGGTTTGGTTTCAGCATTGGTAGCTTTCCTTCTTTATGCAATTATTAGCTACTTATATTTTCTTTTGATGTCTTATTTAAATACACAAAAAAGATACCTCTGTCTATCATTCACAGAGATGAACTGTTGGCCTACATCTTTAAGATCAATCTTGTCCAGAGCAACATTAACTTCTTGTGCTGAAGTTGAGTTTGGGATCAGGCTGGTATGGTTCACTCCCCATGTCCAGGGCTCTATACACTGACTTCCTTTAGGCTGGTTTGGTTCACTCCCCATGTCCAGGACTCTATACACTGACTTCCTTTAGGCTGGTTTGGTTCACTCCCCATGTCCAGGGCTCTATACACTGACTTCCTTTAGGCTGGTTTGGTTCACTCCCCATGTCCAGGACTCTATACACTGACTTCCTTTAGGCTGGTTTGGTTCACTCCCCATGTCCAGGACTCTATACACTGACTTCCTTTAGGCTGGTTTGGTTCACTCCCCATGTCCAGGACTCTATACACTGACTTCCTTTAGGCTGGTTTGGTTCACTCCCCATGTCCAGGACTCTATACACTGACTTCCTTTAGGCTGATTTGGTTAAATTCAATTCAATTCAATTCAGTTTATTTTATATAGCCCAACATCACAAATACAAGTTTGCCTCGGAGGGCTTTACAATCTGTACACATAACATCCCTGTCCCGGGACCTCACATCGGATCAGGAAAAACTCCCCTAGAAAGATAGTAAAAACCCTTTCACAGGGAAAAAAGGGAAGAAACCTGAGGGAGAGCAACAGAGGAGGATCCCTCTCCCCGGATGGACAGAAGCAATAGATGTCATGTGGCCAGAATGAATAGCGTAGTTACAGCACATTCAATGAATATGACAGAAATTATTCATATAATGAGTATTAGGCATGGTCCATGATCCTGATAATCCATGAAGCAGAAGGCGGTAGAGAGGAGGGGGGCATCAGAAGGGCCATGGCAGCAGGCAGGACCGGTTCCAGGCCGGTTCCATCAGCAGGGCCATGGCAGCAGGCAGGACCGGTTCCAGGCCGGTTCCATCAGCAGGGCCATGGCAGCAGGCAGGACCGGTTCCAGGCAGCCATGGATCCATGGCAGGAGGGGTGGGTGGGGGGGCGGCAGGACCCGGGGCAGGACCCGGGGTAGGACCCGGGGCAGGACCGGTTCCAGGCAGCCATGAATCCATGGAAAAAGAAAGTAGAGTTAGTAATGTGCATTGAAGAGACAATAGTTTATCCAGATGGAGAGAAAGAAGAGGAGAGGAGGAGTGAAAGAGGAAGAGAAGAGGAGCGAAAGAGGAAGAGAAGAGGAGCTCAGTGTATCCTAAGATGTCCCCCAGCAGTCTAGGCCTATAGCAGCATATCTAGGGGCTGGACCAGGGCAAACCTGAGCCAGCCCTAACTATAAGCCTGAAACAGCCCTAAGTATAAGCGCTATCAAAGAGGAAAGTCTTAAGTCTACTTTTAAATGAGGTGACTGTGTCTGCCCCCCGGACTGAAAGTGGAAGCTGATTCCACAGAAGAGGAGCCCGATAACTGAAAGCTCTAGCCCCCAACCTACTTTTTAAGACTCTGGGAACCACAAGTAACCCTGCATTCAGTGAGCGTAACGCTCTGGTGGGGTAATATGGCACTATAAGCTCTTTAAGATATGATGGTGCATCACCAGCTAAGGCTTTATAGGTGAGGAGGAGGATTTTAAATATGATTCTCGATCTTACAGGAAGCCAGTGGAGAGCAGCTAGTACAGGAGTAATGTGATCTCTCTTCCGAGTCCTTGTTAGTACACGAGCTGCAGCATTCTGGATCAGCTGGAGAGACCCAAGGGACTTTCCGGAGCAGCCTGATAATACGGAGTTACAGTAATCCAGTCTTGAAGTAACAAATGCGTGGATCAATGTTTCTGCATCACTTTGAGACAGGATGTGCCGGATCTTTGAGATGTTCCGTAGGTGAAAAAAGGCAGTCCTTGAGATCTGTTTCACGTGGGAGCCAAAGGATAGGTCCTGGTCAAAAATAACTCCGAGATTCCTTACGGTGGTGGTGGATGCCAGAGCGATGCCATCCAGGGAAACCATATCGTCAGATAGTTGATTTCTGAGGTGTTCTGGGCCGAGTAGAATAACTTCAGTCTTGTCAGAGTTCAGCAACAGGAAGTTGCAGGTCATCCAGGTTTTGATGTCTTTAAGACACGCTTGAAGTTTAGTGACCTGGTGGATTTCATCTGGCTTGATTGACAGATATAGTTGAGTATCATCGGCATAACAGTGAAAGTTTATGGAGTGTTTTCTGATAATATTGCCTAAAGGAAGCATATACAAGGTGAATAAAATTGGTCCAAGCACAGAACCTTGTGGAACTCCATGACGAACGGCGGTGGTCGTCGAGGCTTCATCGTTTACAAATACAAACTGAGATCTATCTGATAAATACGACTTAAACCAGCTTAATGCTGTACCTTTAATACCAATTGACTGGTCTAGTCTCTGTAATAAGATGTCATGGTCAATGGTGTCAAATGCTGCACTAAGGTCTAACAGGACAAGTACAGAGACAAGTCCCCTATCTGATGCAACTAGAAGGTCATTAGTAATTGTCACTAGTGCTGTCTCTGTGCTATGATGCTTTCTAAATCCTGACTGAAATTCCTCAAATAAACTATTGTTATGTAAAAAGTCACACAACTGATTTGCGACTACCTTCTCCAGTATCTTAGAGAGGAAGGGAAGGTTAGAGATAGGTCTGTAGTTAGCCAACACCTCTGGATCCAGGGTGGGCTTTTTAAGAAGAGGTTTAATTACAGCTACTTTAAAAGACTGTGGTACATGACCCATTAGTAAAGACCCATTGATAATATCTAGTACAGAGGCACAAATTAAGGGTAAAACTTCTTTAAACAGCTTAGTCGGAACAGGGTCTAGGAGACAGGTAGAAGATTTAGAAGTAGAAACCATTGAAGACAGTTGGTCGAGGTTGATGGTAAAAAATCCATCCAGACGCACAGCAGGGCCCACAGCCTCCTCCATGGCCATCCCACCTGAGGATGGACCGGCAGTAGTCGAGGGCAGGAGATCACCGATCCTGTCTCTAATGGCCATAATCTTATCATTGAAGAAGTTCATAAAGTCATTACTACTGAGGTCTATAGGAATACACGGATCCACCGAGCTATGACTCTCAGCCAGCCTGGCCACAGTGCTAAAGAGAAACCTAGGGTTGCTCTTGTTTTTCTCTATTAGTGATGAGTAGTAGGCTCCTCTGGCATTACGGAGGGCCTTCTTATATGTTCTCAGACTATCCCGCCAAACCAACCGGGACTCCTCCAGACCGTTGGAGCGCCATATGCCCTCAAGCTTCCGTGATGCTTGCTTCAATATGCGGGTCTGAGGGTTGTACCATGGAGCGAGCCTCCTTTGCTTAATGATCCTCTTTTTTAGAGGGGCTATCGAGTCCAGCGTCACTCTCAGTGAGCCAGTAGCACCATCGACGAGCTGATCAATCTGGGAGGGAGTAAAGTTAGCACAGGAGTCCTCTGTTATATTGAGACATGGTAATGAATTAAATACAGAAGGAATCACTTCCTTAAATCTAGCAACAGCACCGTCAGTTAGACATCTGGTGTAAAAACTCTTGCCTAACGCTGTACAATCTGGTAGCATAAACTCAAAAGTTATAAGGCAATGGTCTGATAAAAGAGGGTTCTGTGGAAACACTACTAAATGCTCCACGTCAATGCCATATGTAAGAACAAGGTCGAGGGTGTGGTTAAAGCAGTGAGTCGGTTCCTGTACTCTCTGACAGAAGCCAATCGAATCTAACAATAAGCTAAATGCAACACTAAGGCTATCATTGCTAACATCCACATGAATATTAAAATCACCTACAATAATAACCTTATCAGTCTTAAGGACCAAACTTGACAAAAACTCAGAAAATTCAGATATAAATTCGGAGTACAAACCTGGTGCTCGGTATACCACGACAAACAGAATCGGCTGTACTGTTTTCCAGGTTGGATGTGAAATACTAAGAACGAGGCTTTCAAATGAGTTGCAGTTCAATCCAGGTTTAGGACCCATCAGCAGACCCGAGTCAAAGATGGCAGCTACTCCACCTCCTCGGCCGGTGTCTCGAGGAATGTGCATATTAACATGACTTGGAGGAGTAGATTCATTTAGGCTGACATATTCCTCATGTCTCAGCCAGGTTTCAGTAAGACAAAATACATCAATATGGTTGTCAGATATTAATTCATTTACTAATACAGCTTTAGAAGACAAAGATCTAATATTTAGTCCACATTTAATTATCCTATCGTGTTGCACTATTGCAGTAGTGGTGTTAACCTTTATGAGGTTATTTTCTATAACTCCTCTTTTGGTTACTTTTGATTTAATTAATGTAAGTGGCCGTGGGACAGACACAGTCTCTATAGAGTTAAAGGTGGGCAGCTGCCCTAAAGAAAATGCAGGAAGTGCAGAGAAGGGTGTAAGACTACAACTCTGCTTCTGCTTCCTGGTCTGTCATGCACGAGGTCGACCAATAAGCTTGGTCATATTTGCAGAAAGGAGATCCGCTCCTCCCCATGTCCAGGACTCTATACACTGACTTCCTTTAGGCTGGTTTGGTTCACTCCCCATGTCCAGGACTCTATACACTGACTTCCTTTAGGCTGGTTTGGTTCACTCCCCATGTCCAGGACTCTATACACTGACTTCCTTGACGGTCACTGTGGCTCAATTTGACTGTTTCCTAAAAGCAAAGAAAACTTAGCTTAGTCTGCACATGCATGTTTTAACATAATAATAGTAATCTTAAAACAGGTAGACAATGTTTATACTGTCAGCCATTATAATACACCTCAAAACAGAATCAATCACCTGAAGCCCTGATGGCCCCGCTCAGGGGTCAGCAACCTTTTCTATCCAAAGAACCATTTTGCCGTTTTTTCCACCCCAAAAATGTGTCTGGAGCCGCAACAGCTATTTGATATCACAGTTTATAAAGTTGGATATATAGTCATATTAAATATACAAAAACTATAGTTTGTTGTATTTATGAAATCATAGAACAAGAATAAAGACAATTATTAGGGCCTGAGCACTGACGTAGTCAGAGCGGAGGACCTATTGAAACCATCTCGCTATTTGTCTCCTTTGCGCAGGGATTAGAGGTGCTTGGGCTAAATCTACATTTTTCAAAAATTTAAGACTAATCTGACTTGGTGAAAATTGCAATATTATTGGGGTATTGAAAAAAAATTAAGTATAGCGCCCCCTAGAGTTGAACTTAGGTTTGACAGCCCATGCCCATCGCCCACTATGACCGATATACTTGATATTTTACACATGTCCGGTTCCATCTCCTCTACAAAAAATATTGTCGTCTTGTTAAGCGAACAGAGCTACTTCGATTTTCCGCCATTTTGAATTTTGTAAAAAACACTTTATTTCCAACTTCTCCTAAACTCTGGGTCCATTTCTTACGAAAATTTCTATGGATCAGGTTCAATGTGATCAAACGATAATTTCAACTTTGTTTATATCTCTTTGCGTTTAGAAGATATTAACCAATTAACCTCTTATGCGCGTGACTTGGTATGCCAATACACATAACTTCCAAATCACTTTGCCTATCCTCACAAAAGTTGTAGCATATGTCACCATCGCGTTCCTTAACATAGTCAAATTTCCCCAGAATTTTCAAACACTAGAGGGCGCTGCAGTGAATCGCTCAATTTTTGCATTTTCCTTGTTTCCAGGCGTTGCATTCTGACGAATTCCTCTTAGAGATTAAATACGATTGATTTCACATTCGGGCAATATGATGTTGAGACCTTTGCAGGGAAAAGTTATCAAAGGATTTTAAAAATAGCGCAGCGGCAAAGAGACACCATTTTCCATGAAAATGGAAGTTGTTTTAACTCGGCCATACATGATGTAATCTGCTCCATATTTCGCATATGTCATGACCTCCTGACCCTGAAGACATCCATGTGATCATTTTGAATCCTAGTCATAGCGCCACCTAGAGGCAACAGGAAGTTACATGTTTTCTACTTGTATACCGTGCTCCTCACAGATTATTCAGATGCCTCTCCAAATGCGTCGGAAGTGACTTAAGACATTGATAATGCATCACCTTGAAGATTGTAAGGATCCGTTGAACGGCGTCTCGGCAGAGCATCACGGAAGTTTGATCCTTCGCCGTGCACGAATAAACCGATGTAACTCGACTCCACATAAAAAGATCCTTTCCAGGTTTCACATGTTTGATGAGACTCCAGGCCTGAAGACCTGTGATGTCTATTTTTTTATTTGAGTCATAGCGCCACCTAATGGCAACAGGAAGTAAAATGTTCTATACTTTGGCTAGCTTCTCTCAGATTACTTAAATTACTTCTACACAAACATAAGACTTTCATGACGCCAGCCCCAAAGCTTTTGATGTTTCGTGTAACGCTGTTGCCGTGGTGACCCATCCTTCGCGGTCAACAACAAAGTTACTTTTGAGGGACTAAGCATGCTCGAAACGTAACTAAACTTAGCACCCACATTTAAAGGCAAAGATGTAGTTATCTGATATGATTTGAATGCTTCAAAATGGCACTTTGGCTCAATAGCGCCCCCTACAATTATTAATTTAAGCAAATATTAATTTACGGTTGACCTACATGTATGAAACCTGGTAGACAATTTTTTTTGACAACCTGTGAGTTGTGAAAGCCCACAGTTTTTGCCCCCTATGACCGGTTGACCTGAAATTTGGCACACATGGCCGGTTGTGTCTGCTCTAAGCTTTAAGCTCCGCCTACTTAGAATTTCCGCCATTTTTAATTTTGTGAAAAACAATTTTATTCCCAACTCTTCCTAAACGCTGGGTTTGATTTTTACAAAATTCTCTGTGGATCATTAAAGGTTAAATTTCATCAAAATATATCAAAAGCTTGTTTATATCTCATTGTGTTCAGAAGAAAAGGACCAATGAACTTCTAAGGAGAAAATTCAACTCAATTCAACAAAGCAGCCCTCGCAGTACGTTCAACATAGATATACAACATTTCATAGGCGTATGTACCACATATACACTTAAAAATAACTCTTGGGATCATGCTCTAAACCGCACCAGAAGTCGGCCAATTCCATTTTCTTCGTTCATTTCTTTCTATTTCTAGTTCAAATTGCCATAGTTTCCCAGTAGGTGGTGCTCTGACTATGAGTTAATATTGGCATGCAGAAGTCTTCAAGCCATGACTCTCATAAAGCATTTTAACTTTGGAACAGTTGTGACAAAGTACGGTTACAACAGCTTGCTGTATGATCAAGAACCATATGAAATAGTCGCCACACCACTTCCACGCTGTTCCATGAAACCTCAAGCTTTTAATCACTTTTAATACATATTTTTTATCTGTATATATATTTATATACATATTTACTTATATAAAATATATATACATATATCTAATATAGATATATATATGTATATATATATATAATATATATATACTGCATGTGTGTGTATATATATACATATATATATATATATTTACATATATAAAATATATATACATATATAATATATATATATATATATATATATATATATATATATATATATATATAACAAATTAAAGCTGCTCGCAGCTGTGACTGGGCCCAGCAGCTTTAATTATTATTTTTCTCGTCATTGCGTGGGGAAAAGAGGTGCTTGAGCTAAACCTACATTATTCAAAATTTCCACACCAATCCGACTCGAAGAAAATACCAATTTGATTGGGGTGTCGGATAAAAGTCGAATATAGCGCTCGATAGCGCCCCCTTTAGTTGTGAAAGTCCACGCTTTTTGCCAACTATGACCGATTGACTTGGAATTTGGTCATACACATGTCCGGGTGGAACTGCTCTACAAAAAACAGATCGAGACCCTTAAGCTCCGCCTACTTAGATTTTCCGCCATTTTTAATTTAGTGAAAAACACATTCTTGCCTACACATTCTTGCCTAAACGTTGGGTCCGATTTTCACGAAACCTTCTGTGGATCATCATTCGTTCAATGTGATCAAACGATATTTTCAACTTTGTTGATATCTCATTGTGTTTAGAAGATATGAACCAATTAACCTCTTAGGGGCGTGGCTCAATATGTAAATACACATAACTTCAGGCAATATGATGTTGAGACCTTTGCAGGGAAAAGTTATTCAAAGGATTTTACTAGGTGCATACCGCCGGCGCCACCTAATGTACCGGCGTGTGTGTGCAGGGTGCTTTGCTGTCTCTGTGAGGAATCACAGTACAGAACCTCTACAGAAGCTCGCTGGCCGTCACCATGTGTTTAACCGGCGGAGAGAGAGAAGAGAGAGAAACATAGACAGAAACAGAGGTGAGATCTGATTGGATAAGGAGTGTTAAGGAACTTGAGGTGCAGACAGAAGCAGACAGAATGAACAGACAGGAGCTGTGCAATGAGAAAATAAGCTAATGGGGAAACATAAGTATAATACATGTAGTGTATTTGTGAAAAACAATTACATTATACAATATATATAACTTTTAATTATTTAAAAAAATGTAATAAAAAAACAATTTAAAAATGAAATGATAAAATAGCTATAACTTTGTGATTGTGTTTAGGCCAGCAGAGAAGGCTTAGCAGGCCCTGACGGCCACCACTGCCAACATGTGAAGGGATGGACGACAAGGGCTGGTTCCGCTTGGGAGAAGGCCGCTGTCTGGAAGGCCTCCTTACTGGATCGGACTCCACTTGACATTCGTAAGCAGTTAATGTGTCCATTCAATCATCAAAGCTTGTTTCCAGGTGTTGGGGAAATCTACAGTTTCGTATTAGTTGATCATTATGACATTTAATCTCCATCTGGTCCCGTTTAAGATGAGGTTTTAAAACGAGACCAGCAGGGGGCAGCAGAGACACACTGACCCTGAATCATCTCCAGTTCTCCTCACTGGTTTTACTGTTTTTTACAGAGTCAACATGTTTGAGGCGTGTGAGCGTCTCTGAAACTAGTGGTTCAATACGCCCACTTCTGTATGACGAAACCATGACGGCTATCTACAGAGACTTGGTGGTGATGGGATCTGAGGCTCTGAATGTGACATTATGACAATACACATATCTTGAATCTTGAATCTTGATGGGTGTTTATCAGATTACAAAGGAGACAAGTGTTTCACTGGCACGTTTCTAGGGCAGAGCAAAGACTCAGAAGCAGAGGAACACACAGACGGGGTGAGGCAAAAGGCGAGGTCTTTTTACGAGGCCCGAAAGGACCAGCAGCCTGCTGTCCCTCTCATTTTCTATCACCAGTGTAATTGTAGCATGAAAACACAGTGGAATTAGCGAGTTATGGTTAGCTAGATACCTAGCCAGCCGCTAAATGAGATGCTTCATCTTCACACTCTTGTCTCGGTGGATTCATGTTGCTATCGCTAGATAATCATTGAGACGGATTCAGCAGGCGCTGTAATGTGCTGCTGATTTAAAACGGTAGAAGTGGAGACTCTACTGTCTTTGTCCAGCTGAATGTCCGCGAATATTACAGACCATAATGATCTGTCTGGGATGAAGGTTCAGCTTCCTCTCAGATTAAACTTCAGGTCGTCTGTCAGCGGATTAAAGCGCAGCCCATCCTGTCTCCACAGAAACAAGCAGATTCGTGGTTTACTTGACAACATGTTGATGACTTCCTGTTCCTGCACCGCTGAGACAGGAAGTGAGGACTCCATCACATCTCTGCAGGTCATCGCCGTGCGTCGCAACGTTATCGGTTACCGACGAGTGAAGGTCAGTTTGAACGTAGGAGACGTGTTTTTTATCCAACGGGTTCAAACATGAAACATAAAGAACACGAGGATGTTTATTGAGACAAAAACAGATTTAACAATCAAACAAAGCAAAGAGAAATGAACAAAAAAATAACTTAACAATGATATATAAAGGAAGATCAGGTGAGTTTGCCTCAAAGATCACATTTAACTTAATGTTGATCCACAAAATGTTCAGAAGTAACCTTTATTTTGAAATCCTGATCCACCAGCATCAGGATTAATGCCGTTACGGCAGAGTCTGAACCAACACAACAAACAGGAGGAGCTCCAACCAGGTTTAAGGAAATAAGATATTGTTGAAAATATATATTTTCTGAGGTTTATAAATAACTTGATTTTAGTTTGTGATGATCTGAGAATATTAGTTGAAGCATTTGGTGTCAGGATGGAGGAGCAAACTGTATATTGTGTGATATGAAACGATGGAGACCTGTCGGTACAGGAGGAACTAATCATCACCTGTCTGAGAGCGCCGGAAGAACGCACACCTGGAGAACGCACACCTGTAATCTACCTGGATGGGATGGACCGGAGCTCCGGTCGATCAACGGAAGGAGAACGGAAATAAAAGTGTTTGAACAGACGGACGGTTCCACGTCACGTTCCTCAAAACAATGCAGACGCCAACGCAGGTCTGTTAAACGAGAAGATACGAATATATCTTCTCTGTAGTAAATGGTTATTATAGGTAATGGCATATTCTTCTGTGCAATTAACCTGCTCCTCATTTAGCTGACAACACCCTCCTGTAGACTCCTGAAGAACGCTCAAGGATCATGGAGAACGCTGATTCTGGAGAACTCTCCAGTACCCTGGAGAGCGTTTAAAGATCACGGAGAACACTCAAGGATCCTGGAGAACAATATCTGTCACACAGGACCTGTATCTGGAGGAACAAGAATATTGGTCATAATGAAACAAACATAAACACTTTTCATGTCTCAGTTTGTGACACGTCAATACTCTTCACTGTGTTGTATATCTGTATGTATATCGGATCCTGGAGAACACTCAAGGATCCTGGAGAACACTCAAGGATCCTGGAGAACTCTCAAGGATCCTGGAGAACACTCAAGGATCCTGGTGAACACTCAAGGATCCTGGAGAACTCTCAAGGATCCTGGTGAACACTCAAGGATCCTGGAGAACTCTCTCACATATTCGCTCTCTCTGCGTTGTATATTCTTGTATTCTTGATCAATAAAACATCTCAAAACGTTCACATTTTCATCTTCCGTTCTATTTCGTGACGTCCAGCTGCCGCAGACCGCGAGGCGTTCGCTGACCTGCCGAGGCCTCGTGTGTTTACGGCCGCGCTGCGTTCACTGTAATCAAACCGCTGAGCGCTGCTGCGTGTCAGAGAGCTTCCTGTTTACTTTAGCCTTCATTTGAATCTCTCAGTTTCACTCTGACTCACAGTTTCCTCCTTCGGACTGCAGCAGCTTCCCGTTTCAGATTATTGTGAAGTCAGTGAAGGTAGCGCGCCAGTAAAACATGTGCTCCTTCTTTATTTTATTACATTTATTTACGTGGTTGTGAAAGAGAGACAGAGATGTGTTGTTGGTGCTGCAGGTTTTATTGCAGCGTAAACGTGAGTTTAACAGGAGAACGCTGAGTCAGCGTGTTGGTTCTCCGCTGGAGGTTCCGCTCATTAAACAGATCTGAGGAGGGAACAGCTCCCGACGCACGTTCAGGATCAGGAACCTGGAACCCATCCCACTGGTTGATGAGCTGCAGCTTCAGAGGGTCATGTGACCTCCACATGCGTCTCTGTGATTGGACAACAGCCGATTGTGATGACAGACGCTTCACCTGCTTTCTTCTGAGACCCAACACTTCATCTCAGGGTTCTCTATGTGTTCTCTCAGTGTTCTGTTTGTAATCTCTGTGTTTTCTCTGTGTTTTCTCAGTGTTATCTCTATGTGTTCTCTATGTTCTCTCAGTGTTCTCTCTGTGTTATCTCTATGTTATCTCAGTGTTCTCCCAGTGTTCTCTCAGTGTTCTCTCAGTGTTATCTCAGTGTTCTCCCAGTGTTCTCTCAGTGTTCTCCCAGTGTTCTCTCAGTGTTCTCCCAGTGTTCTCTCAGTGTTCTCTCCGCCTTATCTCAGTGTTCTCATGGCAGACTTTGGGTGTGTTTGAGTTGTTCCTACTAACCAGTAAACGTGGTTATTAGAGTCGACACAGTCGGCTCAGAGTGTTCTGCTATGAGTCCTGAATGGATTCATGAAGTGGTAGAAACACAGTCAGGCTGTGTGGGGGAGGGGGAGGAGCGTGAGGGGGAGGGGCGTGAGGGGGAGGAGGTTGTAATGACTTCCAGCTGCCTGAGGCCGAGCAGAGGAGGATGTTTGATTTCTACAGTCAGTAACAGAAACTGTGACCTGCGGAATTCAACATGTTAAACATTTAAACTTCTGACGTTCGACTCAATTCTTCTTCATCAAACTCAACAAACAGACGCTTTCAGAAAAAAGATATTGAGTCACGATTATTTTCTCCAAGTCACACTTTACTTTTTCATGGGGTTAGTTTGGTGTTGTGTTGAGGTTAGTTTGGTGTTGTGTTGAGGTTAGTTTGGTGTTGTGTTGATGTTAGTTTGGTGTTGTGTTGATGTCAGTTTGGTGTTGTGTTGTCAGTTTGGTGTTGTGTTGTGGTTAGTTTGGTGTTGAGGTTAGTTTGGTGTTGTGTTGAGGTTAGTTTGGTGTTGTGTTGATGTCAGTTTGGTGTTGTGTTGTGGTTAGTTTGGTGTTGAGGTTAGTTTGGTGTTGTGTTGAGGTTAGTTTGGTGTTGTGTTGAGGTTAGTTTGGTGTTGTGTTGAGGTTAGTTTGGTGTTGTGTTGAGGTTAGTTTGGTGTTGTGTTGTGGTTAGTTTGGTGTTGTGTTGTCAGTTTGGTGTTGTGTTGTGGTTAGTTTGGTGTTGAGGTTAGTTTGGTGTTGTGTTGATGTTAGTTTGGTGTTGTGTTGATGTCAGTTTGGTGTTGTGTTGTCAGTTTGGTGTTGTGTTGTGGTTAGTTTGGTGTTGAGGTTAGTTTGGTGTTGTGTTGATGTTAGTTTGGTGTTGTGTTGATGTTAGTTTGGTGTTGTGTTGATGTTAGTTTGGTGTTGTGTTGATGTTAGTTTGGTGTTGTGTTGATGTTAGTTTGGTGTTGTGTTGAGGTTAGTTTGGTGTTGTGTTGAGGTTAGTTTGGTGTTGTGTTGATGTTAGTTTGGTGTTGAGGTTAGTTTGATGTTGTGTTGATGTTAGTTTGGTGTTGATGTCAGTTTGGTGTTGTGTTGATGTTAGTTTGGTGTTGTGTTGATGTTAGTTTGGTGTTGAGGTTAGTTTGGTGTTGTGTTGATGTCAGTTTGGTGTTGTGTTGATGTCAGTTTGGTGTTGAGGTTAGTTTGGTGTTGTGTTGATGTCAGTTTGGTGTTGTGTTGACGTTAGTTTGGTGTTGAGGTTAGTTTGATGTTGTGTTGATGTTAGTTTGGTGTTGTGTTGATGTTAGTTTGGTGTTGATGTTAGTTTGGTGTTGTGTTGATGTTAGTTTGGTGTTGTGTTGATGTTAGTTTGGTGTTGTGTTGATGTCAGTTTGGTGTTGTGTTGTTGTTAGTTTGGTGTTGTGTTGTGTTGACGTTAGTTTGGTGTTGATGTTAGTTTGATGTTGTGTTGATGTTAGTTTGGTGTTGATGTTAGTTTGGTGTTGCGTTGATGTTAGTTTGGTGTTGTGTTGAGGTTAGTTTGGTGTTGAGGTTAGTTTGGTGTTGTGTTGATGTTAGTTTGGTGTTGATGTTAGTTTGGTGTTGCGTTGATGTTAGTTTGGTGTTGTGTTGAGGTTAGTTTGGTGTTGAGGTTAGTTTGGTGTTGTGTTGATGTTAGTTTGGTGTTGATGTTAGTTTGGTGTTGTGTTGAGGTTAGTTTGGTGTTGTGTTGAGGTTAGTTTGGTGTTGAGGTTAGTTTGGTGTTGTGTTGATGTTAGTTTGGTGTTGATGTTAGTTTGGTGTTGTGTTGAGGTTAGTTTGGTGTTGTGTTGAGGTTAGTTTGGTGTTGTGTTGATGTTAGTTTGGTGTTGTGTTGAGGTTAGTTTGGTGTTGTGTTGAGGTTAGTTTGGTGTTGTGTTGATGTCAGTTTGGTGTTGTGTTGAGGTTAGTTTGGTGTTGTGTTGAGGTTAGTTTGGTGTTGTGTTGATGTTAGTTTGGTGTTGATGTTAGTTTGGTGTTGAGGTTAGTTTGGTGTTGTGTTGATGTTAGTTTGGTGTTGTGTTGACGTTAGTTTGGTGTTGATGTTAGTTTGGTGTTGATGTTAGTTTGGTGTTGTGTTGATGTCAGTTTGGTGTTGATGTCAGTTTGGTGTTGTGGTGATGTTAGTTTGGTGTTGAGGTTAGTTTGGTGTTGTGTTGATGTTAGTTTGGTGTTGAGGTTAGTTTGGTGTTGTGTTGATGTTAGTTTGGTGTTGAGGTTAGTTTGGTGTTGTGTTGAGGTTAGTTTGGTGTTGTGTTGAGGTTAGTTTGGTGTTGTGTTGAGGTTAGTTTGGTGTTGATGTCAGTTTGGTGTTGATGTCAGTTTGGTGTTGATGTCAGTTTGGTGTTGTGGTGACGAGGTTTGTGATCTTGTGGTGAGGAGGTTAGTAAAGTTGGTGATGATGTCACTGAGGATTGGTGACGAGGTTGTTGACGTCTGTTGTGGATGTAGTAAACATGGATCCTGGATATTTGCTCCCTGATAAAGAACAGAGTTCAGGTTTCCTTCCGTCCATCACACAGAACACGAGCTAATAACAGGAAGTAAAGGAGCTGAAGCTGTTTCGTGTTTGTGGAGCTTCTGGCCTCCCCCTACTGCTCTGACTGAAAGATGATGATGATGATGATGCTGATCTTCTGCTTGGTTCAGACCCTCCGTTGCTCCGTTCCAGTCTTTTCCTGCAGCTTCGTCAGGATCTTCCTCCACCTGAACTCCAGCTTGCAGCACTTTCTGTGTGGAAAGAAAAGATCCTGAAGGAAGTAAAATAAACAACAGAGGGAGAGCAGGGGGAGTGGGGGAGGTTACAGAGCCGAGTGGAAAAAGGGCAGAGCGAGGGTTAACTCGGCCCCCAGGTATGCTGAGTTTAGATTAACCGTCCCGCTGCAGACTCAGACTAAATACGAAGCCCTTTCTGTTTAAAGACGATGAGCTTGAACTGGATCAACACATCCTCAGGAACCGGCAGCCGACTGAGAATCCATAAACGCCTCCAAGTATTGAAACCAAGTCTCAGAGAGAGCAGACCTCCTCCGCTCTTCAGCCTGCTTTTATTTCAGATTCACAAGAATAATAGGACAGGAGCATCTAATACTTATTGATTGTGTTGGAGGTTTTTCAGTTTGAGGTACTACTATTTCCATTTTATGCCACTCTATATGTGTTTTACTTCACTACAATTCAAATGGAAATATTCAACTTTTTACTCTTACTGCAGTTTACAGTTACTCAATTTAATGATGTAGATGTTCATATTGAACATGCAATGAGCTAGAATATAGAATATAGAAGCTACACCACTATGAGTGAAATAGACAGTAAAACACCACTTACACATGGATGTCAACATCAGTATTAATATTATAATAATACTTAAATATTTAACGAGATCAATGCACAGTTTGATACTGATGGCGCTGTACGACATACACGAGCCATCAGGGAAAAGGTGGTTCTATATAGTCATTTGTCTTATTGCATGCCAACAATTTAGGGCACACAGGTTCCCCAGAAACTCCTTCAGCCCAGACTCCAGCTCCAGACTCCAGCTCCACTACCACTCTAGTCCACAGGGGGCGCCAGAATCAACACAAAGTTGAAGTTCCCTGTAGCTTTAAAAGCTTTCCTTGTAGGACTTTACAATGTGGTAGTGCTACTTGTTTTTCCCAAAGTGAAGACCTGAATGGTCCACTGGTTGAACTGGATGTTTGAGTTCCTCTCCATCATCATCCTCCCTCCTTCGCTCCTCCTCCTGCTGATATACGTCTGTCAGTCAGGAGGAAAGGTTCCACCTCTGTGGTGGACATGGTTACGTTGTGGTGGTCTAGTTTCTGGTAAAGCAACGCAGCCTGGAATTCATGACCCACTTTCCACCGCCGCACATTCCTGAAAACCATGATTGATATCAGTTAGCTTTCCATCTGAAGCAGCGCTTCACCCTGAAGGTGTTTCACAGAAGCTCAATGAATCCCAACATGTGTTCTCATGAGGAACGTCTGCTCTGTAGACCTCACTGAGACAGAAGAAGGTTCCTCTGCAGAAACAGGAGACTTGATTTGTGTGAATCAGTTCATCAGTAATAAAAGATGCAGGTTCTTCTTCTCCTCCTAAAAACAGGAGACCAGAAGTGCTGCAGGCGTCGGGTATCGCTGCTCGGCCTCCTGGGAAAATGGAAACTAGGCCGTCAGGAAGGAACCGGGGCTTTGAGAAAGTAAGTGGACTGCCAGAAAGGAACCAGGTTTCCAGGAAGAAGCGAACTGCTGAAAAGGGTCTGGGCAGCAGGAAAAGTTCCGGACTGCTCAGGACGAGCTGCCGAAAGGAAACAGAGGGACTGCAAAGGAACCCTGCTGCAGCAATAGAACCGGCCTGTAGGTAAAGAACCAGGCTTTTGGGATAGAACCAAGCTGTTGGAAAAAAAACGGCCTGTAGGTAAAGAACCAGGCTGTAGGAATAGAACAAACTTGTTAGAATAGAACCGGGTTGAAGGAATAGAACCAAGCTGTTGGAATAGAACCGGGTTGAAAGAATAGAAGCGGGTAGAAGGAATAGAACCAAGCTTCCAGGACTGAGAGCAATAGAACCGGCCTGGAGGTAAAGAACCAGGCTGCAGGATAGAACCGGCCTGTTGGAGCTACAGACATTAACGTCTCTGAAGAAGAAGCTCTCTGATGCCGTCCATGTTTGTTGTAACCTGTCGTCACTGAACATGTTGCTCAAGTTTAACATTTTAAAAACAATGTTCTTTTCTCGTTTTCTTCTTCCAGAACAAAGACCGTAAGAACAAAACTAAAACCTGTTGACAGATCCAGACGGGTGAGACGGTTTACTCCATTAAACTGCATTTTGAATTCCTTTCTCTGTGACCTTTGACCCTGCTGATGGGAGTCATCACAAACAAATCAACAGGAAGAGACCCTCGGGACTTCTTCTGTGGTTTTACAACTGCACTTTGAAGCCGATCGGAAGAAGCTTCATGGAGGAGTTCAGCTGCTCACGGAGAAAACTAATCATGAAGTCTTTATTCAAATGCAGCAGACAAGACACAACATATATGAAGTGCATGACACGGTTATAAGTATGCAATAACATTATGGATGTTTCTTTAATGTGCAGACTCATTTGAGCAAACTGTGCTCAGAGTACTGTCTGCAGGCCTTTTCTTCAGCTCTTTATTGCCCCATCTGGACTGATAACGAGCAGCTTTACAGTTTGCACCTGAGCTCTGACTCCCAGGTGATCACCTGCAGGACGGACAGGTGACAGAGGAGGGGGCGGGGCTTCGGTCTTCAGGCCTGAAGGTGAACGACCTGCTTCCTGCTGCGGATGAGGACGAGGCTTAAAGGAGGAGATGTGGCGTGTCGTTGTGGTTTTAACACAGTAAAAACTAAAGAACACAGACATGTTGTTTTTGAACACGACGCACCTGATGAATACTAATGATTCATTATTCTGTGTTCTCTTAGCTGCAGTGTGAAATGGACTCTAGACATTAAAACTTCATCTCAAGAGGTGGACCGTTCTCTCAGTGTGAGATGAGATGCTGTGTTAATGTCACCTGATGATATATCAACAAGGATGCGTTTACAACGTTCTCCTGTCGCTCAGGGAGAACACGGCCACTTGTTGTTGTTGTTGTAACAGGTTCTGCGTTCATCCAGTTTGTTCTGCTACTCCAGGGCCCCATTCCTCGTACCTGGCTTACTGAGTTAGCCGGATCATTTTCAGCATAAGATGACGCTTTTTGGTTCCACGAAGCAAGTTTGGAAAAATCACCATAGCAACACATCCAAATGTAACACATTTAACTTGTCTGATATTTTGCGATATCTAGCCGTCACAGTGGAGTTATGCTGCGTTCACAACAGAAGTGTTGCGGATATTCGCTATGCTTTGGTTGTGAACGCACCATTAGACTTTTCCATGATTATGGACTTAAATTCCTCATATGCGTTCATGATCATCTCCTGCGCCTCAGCGGGGAAAAGAGATACTCTTTATCTAATCTTATTTGCCATTGTAGCGTTTGAAGATCATGTAATCTGTGTTCGACTCCTCCCCCTTTTGAAGAGAAGGGTGCACGCGCAATTATCCAGATGACTGACATCTGGTTCGAATTAACAAGACCGTTTGAGGGCGGATCAGCCTTTGAGAAACCCGACGTCAATCATCGCGGCAATTTAAGATGGATAATAGGACATTTGATCGACTTTGTTGAACCAGGTACGAGGAACGGGGCCCAGATGCTCATCAGGTGTCTTCATGGAGACTGAACTACAGAACCACGTAGAGCTGTGGTTCCCTCAGTGCGTACTGACAGGTGTCAGCGGCTTGTTTTCAATAACAGATGGAAGCAAAGAAAACGCACCAGCCAGTTTCCTTCATTATCAGCACACGACCTGTGACGCCGCATTCAGGGTCCATTGTTTACATCAACATCAGGAATGTTAACAGTGATCTCATCCAGCGCCCACTTTATTGCCTGTGAAGATAAACCCACTGACTCCACGTTAAACACATCATCCCCTCAACCTGCTGACAGCCGGCAGCCGGTAGTTGCTCTGGTAGTTGTTCTGGTTGATGTTCTGGTTGTTGTTCTGGTAGTTGTTCTGGTAGTTGTTCTGATTGTTGTTCTGATTGTTGTTCTGGAAGTTGTTCTGGTTGATGTTCTGATAGTTGTTCTGATTGTTGTTCTGGAAGTTGTTCTGGTACTTGTTCTGGTTGATGTTCTGGTAGTTGTTCTGGTTGATGTTCTGGTTGATGTTCTGGTAGTTGTTCTGGAAGTTGTTCTGGAAGTTGTTCTGGTTGATGTTCTGGTAGTTGTTCTGGTTGATGTTCTGGTAGTTGTTCTGATTGTCATTCTGGTACTTGTTCTGGTCAGTTATTCTGGTTGTTGTTCTGTTAGTTGTTCTGATAGTTGTTCTGATTGTTGTTCTGGTAGTTGTTCTGGTAGTTGTTCTGGTTGTTGTTCTGATTGTCGTTCTGGTTGTTGTTCTGGTGGTTGTTCTGATTGTTGTTCTGGTTGTTGTTCTGATTGTCGTTCTGGTTGTTGTTCTGGTACTTGTTCCGGTCAGTTATTCTGGTAGTTGTTCTGATAGTTGTTCTAGTAGTTGTTCTGGTAGTTGTTCTGATAGTTGTTCTAGTAGTTGTTCTGGTAGTTGTTCTGATAGTTGTTCTAGTAGTTGTTCTGGTAGTTGTAACGGAAGTGTATTAATGTGTAATGAAGTGTAATGAACCCAGTCAGTGTATCAGTGTATCAACTCAGTGTAATGAACCCAGTGTAACGTTGTCAAAGTCCCTGACCTCTGAAGTGCCACTTCATGAACTGATGTTGAAAAGCAGGTGAAGATATGAAGGAAATAAAGCACTGATGTCACAAAAGGTCGAGTAGAAAAACATGAAGCAGGTGAGTGTTTCCAGTGTCTCACCTGAGGCTCCCGCTCTGGAATGTGACTCTGTCTTTAATACAAAAGCTCCATTTAAAAACAGCCTCATAAAAGAGAAAACAGTGGTTAGTCAGAGTGATGAGTTTGGGTGGTCTGCCTCTCCACCCGGGGAGGGCGGGGCCTGAGGGTCACCTCATGATTTATGAGATCTGATAAAGAATATTTCCTGTTTTCACTGTTCCTATTGGGATAAAAACATGAGAGCTTTTATCAGTTTGGTTCCACTGGACGGAATGATGCTCCAACAAAACAAACGTTCCACCGTGTGATTGGTTATTATTCGTGTCCATAGTGATGCCACTTCACTCTCCTGCACATGTTATGAGAGGAATATGAAGCCGTGAGTGTCTCCAGAGGGAGAATGTGTTAGAAAAGTGATGATATGAGAAAGAAGTCCACTACGCAGGACTCTACCACACAACTGTGAGAGGGAGAGGTGCACTGTGGGTAATGTGGGCGCCACGTTTTGGCAGGGAAGAAGACCGTGCGGAGTGAAAAAAAAGACTCCGGTTCTGTGAATAAAACATAAAGTACAGCACTGCATTGAAATAAGGGATGATCACATTCTGGAGAAGGTAATGATTATTATAGCTTATAATAAGTCAGTGATTCGTTGCTCCACCCGGTGACCACGTCCAGTGACACAAATCAAACGCACCCCCAGAGCCAGAAGCTCACAGGGACTGTTTGTCATGTTGTTATCATCCGAGAGGCTGCAGCTATCTAGTGTGTGTGTGTGTGTGTGTGTGTGTGTGTGTGTGTGTGTGTGTGTGTTAAAGGTCATACGGAGTGGTTTATTTTAGGGCGCAGCAGATATGAAACATCCTCTAACTTCAGGAAGTCTGTCGGATGTTTTCTTCTCTGATGGTCATGAAAGAGACTTTTCAAGGTTACAATAATTCATCTTTAAATCATATTTCTTTAAGTTAAAAGTTCACAGGTTTTGAATGAAGAGCAGCTTATTAATAGTCAGTCCACATGTACGTGGTTCCATAACAATCATCCGTTGTTCATTACATTGTTCTATTTTGTTGTTCCCTTCTATTGTCCTGTTTTCATGTGGTTCTGTTGTTCTGTGTTATAGTTCTGTTACGTTCTGTTACATTGTGTTCGTTACATTGTGTTCTGTTACATTGTGTTACATTGTGTTCTGTTACATTGTGTTCCGTTCCATTGTGTTCCGTTCCATTGTGTTCTGTTACATTGTGTTCCATTGTGGTCCGTTCCATTGTGTTCTGTTCCATTGTGTTCCATTGTGTTCTGTTCCATTGTGTTCCATTGTGTTCTGTTACATTGTGTTCCATTGTGGTCCGTTCCATTGTGTTCTGTTCCATTGTGTTCCATTGTGTTCTGTTACATTGTGTTCCATTGTGGTCCGTTCCATTGTGTTCTGTTACATTGTGTTCCATTGTGTTCCGTTCCATTGTGTTCCATTGTGTTCCATTGTGTTCTGTTACATTGTGTTCCATTGTGGTCCGTTCCATTGTGTTCCGTTCCATTGTGTTCCATTGTGTTCCATTGTGGTCTGTTCCATTGTGTTCCATTGTGTTCCATTATGTTCCGTTCCATTGTGTTCCATTGTGGTCTGTTCCATTGTGTTCCATTGTGTTCCATTATGTTCCGTTCCATTGTGTTCCATTGTGTTCCATTGTGTTCCATTATGTTCCATTATGTTCCGTTCCATTGTGTTCCATTGTGTTCCATTATGTTCCGTTCCATTGTGTTCCATTGTGTTCCATTATGTTCCGTTCCATTGTGTTCCATTGTGTTCCATTATGTTCCATTATGTTCCGTTCCATTGTGTTCCATTTCATTGTGTTCCATTGTGTTCCGCATTTATGAAAGCATGATACAAAACATCAACACCTGCAGCAGCTCCTTATGGGCTCCTTATGGGCTCCTTATCGGCTCCTTATCGGCTCCTTATGGGCTCCTTATCGGCTCCTTATCGGCTCCTTATGGGCTCCTTATGGGCTCCTTAAATCCTGATGTTTGATATTCATCAGATTAAACTGCTGAGTACAGATGGACACGCACCCGTTATGAGATGTATTAACAATATAAATATAGAGAAACAGCAGATTGATCCTTTATTTCAAATAAAAGATCATTTAGTCTCTCCTGTTCTTTATGGTTTAGGCTCCTGCAGGTGGAGCGCAGCGGCACGTGTCTGGTTTCTCCTCCGGGAGGGGCGGGGTCAGTGAGGGGGGGCGGTGATGAAGAGGAGGAGGAGGAGGAGGAGCAGCTGGTCTCGGTTCAGTCTGTCGCAACGTTTTCTTCTTTTCTTTGTTTCACATGAAAGGTTCTGATGGACCAACTCTGGACGGCATAGCCCGGATCAAACCCGGACTAAACCCGGATCAAACCCGGACTAAACCCGGATCAAACCCGGACTAAACCCGGACTAAACCCGGATTGAAGGTGAACGAGCAGCGGGACCCGCAGCGGATCAGGACTCTGCTGCAGCTCTGCGTTCTGGGTGTTTGGATCAGATCCCGGACCATGGGTCGGTAGGACGGGCGAACTTTCTGGGGAACTTTTTTTATTTGTTGTGTCCATGGAGACGGGAGTTTTTCCCGCCAATTGAGGAGCGGATTGATCACGACCCTGGTCCGGGATCGATGCCCCGTATGGATCGAGTCTCGGTCCGCGGGATGGCCGCGCCGCTCCAGCTGCTGCTCGTGCTCGCGCTCTGGACCGGCGCGCAAGCCAAGAGCGCGTTCCCGCAGAGACCCTCCTACAGCCTGTACACCAGCGGGAGCGCGCACGGGGCTCGCGCCGCCAGCAGACACAGGTAAACCGACACGCGCACGGAAAGCCTGATGACGATGATGATGGTGATGGTGATGGTACCATCATCACCATCGATGGTGATGAGGGTGAGGGTGCAGATGATCGAGGAGGTGACGTCACTGCGCGCGTGTGCGCGCAGCAGATATTTTTATTGTGAAAGAGTGGACAGGAAAGAGTCAGGCGGTTGCTGGTTTGAATCCCGGTCTGACGTCAGCTGACACTGTGACCTGTAACGAAACAGCTGTTCACGTTTAGTTATGAGGTTTGAGATTTAATAATGATAAAACAACTTCAACACATCTGTGAGCTCATCATCTGTGAGCCCCTCTTCATCATCCGTGAGCTCATCATCTGTGAGCTCCTCTTCATCATCTGTGAGCTCCTCTTCATCATCTGTGAGCTCCTCTTCATCATCCGTGAGCTCTTCTTCATCATCCGTGAGCTCCACTTCATCATCTGTGAGCTCCTCTTCATCATATGTGAGCTCCTCTTCATCATCTGCGAGCTCCTCTTCATCATCTGTGAGCTCCTCTTCATCATATGTGAGCTCCTCTTCATCATCCGTGAGCTCCTCTTCATCGATGGAGCTTCACTCAGTGAAGTGACTTGATCGACCTCGATCGACCTCCTGACACAAAGACTTTTATTCTGACGTGAAACCTTTACTTTGACGGGACCTCCTCTTCTTCTGTGGTTTAATGGTGCTTCTATACATGTGACATGTGACGATGTGTTCTTGTTGATGTCAAGGTGTTTTATTTTGGCGGGACAGTGTTGTGTTTAGGGAAATGTGTAATTTAGTTTTCTGAAAGTGTGAATGTTAAATCATGCACAATCAAACACAAGATGATTCCTGGTTTCACTGGCAATGGATCCATGAAGAGGTTCTATGAGTCCATGAAGAGGTTCTATGAGTCCATGAAGAGGTTCTATGAGTCCATGAAGAGGTTCTATGAGTCCATGAAGAGGTTCTATGAGTCCATGAAGAGGTTCTATAAGTCCATGAAGAGGTTCTATGAGTCCATGAAGAGGTTCTATGAGTCCATGAAGAGGTTCTATGAGTCCATGAAGAGGTTCTATGAGTCTATGAAGAGGTTCTATGAGTCCATGAAGAGGTTCTATGAGTCCATGAAGAGGTTCTATGAGTCTATGAAGAGGTTCTATGAGTCCATGAAGAGGTTCTATGAGTCCATGAAGAGGTTCTATGAGTCCATGAAGAGGTTCTATGAGTCTATGAAGAGGTTCTATGAGTCCATGAAGAGGTTCTATGAGTCCATGAAGAGGTTCTATGAGTCCATGAAGAGGTTATATGAGTCTATGAAGAGGTTATATGAGTTTATGAAGAGGTTCTATGAGTCCATGAAGAGGTTCTATGAGTCCATGAAGAGGTTCTATGAGTCCATGAAGAGGTTCTATGAGTTTATGAAGAGGTTCTATGAGTTTATGAAGAGGTTATATGAGTCCATGAGGAGGTTCTATGAGTCCATGAAGAGGTTATATGAGTCTATGAAGAGGTTATATGAGTCCATGAAGAGGTTATATGAGTTTATGAAGAGGTTCTATGAGTCCAGGAAGAGGTTCTATGAGTCCAGGAAGAGGTTCTATGAGTCCAGGAAGCGGTTCTATGAGTCCAGGAAGAGGTTCTATGAGTCCAGGAAGAGGTTATATGAGTCCACGAAGAGGTTATATGAGTCTATGAAGAGGTTATATGAGTTTATGAAGAGGTTCTATGAGTCCACAAAGAGGTTCTATAAATCCATAAAGAGGTTCTATGAGTACATGAAGAGGTTATATGAGTCCATAAACAGGTTCTATGAGTTTATGAAGATGTTCTATGAGTCCAGGAAGAGGTTATATGAGTCCATGAAGAGGTTATATGAGTCCATGAAGAGGTTATATTAGTCCATGAAGAGGTTCTATGAGTCCATGAAGAGGTTATATGAGTCCATGAAGAGGTTATATTAGTCCATGAAGAGGTTCTATGAGTCCATGAAGAGGTTCTATAAATCCATAAAGAGGTTCTATGAGTCCATGAAGAGGTTCTATACATTCATAAAGAGGTTCAATAAGGCTATGAAGAGGTTATATGAGTGTATGAAGAGATTATATGAGTCCATGAAGAGGTTCTATGAGTGTATGAAGAGGTTGTATGAGTATATGAAGAGGTTATATGAGTCTATGAAGAGGTTATATGAGTCTATGAAGAGGTTATATGAGTCTATGAAGAGGTTATATGAGTCTATGAAGAGGTTGTATGAGTCTATGAAGAGGTTATATGAGTCCATGAAGAGGTTCTATGAGTGTATGAAGAGGTTGTATGAGTATATGAAGAGGTTATATGAGTCTATGAAGAGGTTATATGAGTCTATGAAGAGGTTATATGAGTCTATGAAGAGGTTATATGAGTGTATGAAGAGGTTGTATGAGTATATGAAGAGGTTATATGAGTCTATGAAGAGGTTATATGAGTCTATGAAGAGGTTATATGAGTCTATGAAGAGGTTATATGAGTCTATGAAGAGGTTATATGAGTCTATGAAGAGGTTATATGAGTCTATGAAGAGGTTGTATGAGTCTATGAAGAGGTTATATGAGTCTATGAAGAGGTTATATGAGTCTATGAAGAGGTTATATGAGTCTATGAAGAGGTTGTATGAGTATATGAAGAGGTTATATGAGTCCATGAAGAGGTTCTATGAGTGTATGAAGAGGTTATATGAGTATATGAAGAGGTTATATGAGTCTATGAAGAGGTTATATGAGTCTATGAAGAGGTTATATGAGTCTATGAAGAGGTTATATGAGTCCATGAAGAGGTTATATGAGTGTATGAAGAGGTTGTATGAGTATATGAAGAGGTTATATGAGTCTATGAAGAGGTTGTATGAGTCTATGAAGAGGTTATATGAGTCTATGAAGAGGTTCTATGAGTGTATGAAGAGGTTGTATGAGTCTATGAAGAGGTTATATGAGTCTATGAAGAGGTTCTATGAGTGTATGAAGAGGTTGTATGAGTCTATGAAGAGGTTATATGAGTCTATGAAGAGGTGCTATAAGTCTATGGATCCTCAAATATGTTCTATGGCTCCATGAAGAGGTTCTATAAGTCCATAAAGATGTTCTGGGGATCATTGAACAGGTTCTACTGGTCTTTAAAAAGGTGCTTTGGATCCATCAAGATGTTCTAAGGATCTGCAGGTTCAGTTGAAGGAATAAATAGTTTCAGTGATGATGTCCGCATCACAAAGAGGTGGTACACACACACACACACACACACACACACACACACACACACACACACACACACACACACACACACACACACAGTTTGGCAGAAAAGTAGCTCTGATGTCATCAGCAGCAAATTGAAACGAACGCCCGAATGACTCATTTCCTGCACAGTGACATCACTGTGTGTGTGTGTGTGTGTGTGTGTGTGTGTGTGTGTGTGTGTGTGTGTGTGTGTGTGTGTGTGTGTGTGTGAACTCTGGTTTCAGGTCAGTTTTATTTTCTCTGCCGTGTGAAGATTAAAATTTGTTCAGAAAAACATCAGTTTGTTTGATGGCTTCTCCCCAGAATCCTGCTCTCTGATTGGCTGTCGTGACGCTGACGCTCCTGTCACTCATAATGTTTCCATAGTGACGATGACAGGGTGCATTGAGTTACAGAAGCAGGCGGTAAAAGGAGATTAAAGAACCAGACATGTGGATCCTATCAGAGCTCCGATACGGAGAACCACCTCTTGTTGTTGTTTACCTCAGAGCTGTGGAAGTTAAAC
>JBAMJR010000061.1:57500-110000 GCA_038501785.1 Myoxocephalus aenaeus | reverse complement strand
AAGTGTTTACTTAACAACATGAATAGTTAACCTGATGGTGACGTGAAGTGTTTACTTAACAACATGAATAGTTAACCTGATGGTGACGTGAAGTGTTTACTTAACAACATGAATAGTTAACCTGATGGTGACGTGAAGTGTTTACTTAACAACATGAATAGTTAACCTGATGGTGTCAGTCCATCAGTAATGTCCATGTGTAATGTCAGGGAAACCAAAGATAACCGGCAGCAACGGTCTGGGATCACTTCACCAAACCCGCACCGTGAGCAACGCTAGAGCAACTAGAGCAACGCTAGAGCAACTAGAGCAGCGCTAGAGCAACTAGAGCAACGCTAGAGCAACTAGAGCAACGCTAGGGCAACTAGAGCAACGCTAGGGCAACTAGAGCAACGCTAGAACAACGCTAGAGCAACTATAGCAACGCTAGAGCAACGCTAGAACAACTAGAGCAGGGGTGCCCAATACGTCGATCGCGGTCTACCGGTCGATCGCGGAGGTAGTGCGGGTAGATCGCATGCCATTTAAAAAAAAAAAAACTTTATCGACAAAAAAAAAAGAAGAAATTGACGAAAACCAGCTCCCAGTGTGAAAATTAATGTCAATCAGCTGCGCTCGGAATGGTCGGCCGCTTGAATGGATTTATTGTTAAGTGCACGGAGGACGATGTTTTCCCCGACTTAATGACCACTGCATAATACAGCAACAAGCATTATGCGCTACATTGCTGAACATGAAAGAGATCACGGATGTGGCAACAAAGATCGTCTATTGGAGCGAGAGCTCTTCAAAGACGGCTGTTGCGTGCACATCTGGAGAAGGACTGCAGCCACTCTGACTTCTGCACACTGATGTGAGACGGCTTGTAGAGCTCTGTCCGGAGATAAAGGAGTTTAGCAAGACGTGGGACTGCAATAAGTCATTTTGTTTGACTTTTAAACCCTTGCACTTTAATTGTCGGGTAGGATGGACTATTTTGCACTTTCAAAGGCTTGATTGCTATTTTGAGTTACTTTGAAAACTTTATTTGTACTTTTTCTTTTCTTTTCATATTTGCACTTTTTCTATGACTATTTAATGAATGAAGTTCAAATTCCAACATTTTGAGTCATTATTTTTAATTTGCTATGGAAATAGTCATTAGATTAGTCGATTAATCGAAAAAAATTGTCGATAGATTAGTCGATTATGAAAACAATCATTAGTTGCAGCCCTAGAGTCAGCCTTTTCCCACATGAAAAATATTAAGTCCAAACAGCGCTCCACCATGATGATGACCATTAGTCCGCCTGAGGCTGAGCAGCAGCTACTGTCTGACTGTGCAGCCCTGCTGTTCCATTCAGTGAAGTCATCAGAGTAACATGTAATGACCAAAAATATACAGAAATGTATTATGTCATAAGGGTTCATGCAGTTAAGGTACGCCAATATTGTAAATATAAAGTATACTCGGTATATTTATACATTAATAATGTGTATATATATATATATATATATATATATATATATATATATATATATATATATATATATAGCATTATTAATGTAGGTAGATCTTTTTGACTTGGTCATTTTAAAAGTAGCTCATGATCCAAAAAAGTGTGAGCACCCCTGAACTAGAGCAAAGCTAGAGCAGCTTGACCAACTAGAGCAATGCTAGAACAACTAGAACAATTAGAGCAACTAGAACAATGCTAGAGCAACTACAACAAGTAGAGCAACTAGAACAATGCTAGAGCAACTAGAGCAACGCTAGAGAAACTAGAACAACTAGAGCAACGCTAGAACAACTAGAGCAACTAAAGCAACGCTAGAGCTCCTAGAACAACTAGAGCAACGCTAGAAAAACTAGAACAACTAGAGCAACGCTAGACCAACTAGAGCAACGCTATAGCAACTAGAGCAACGCTAGAACAACTAGAGCAACTAAAGCAACGCTAGAGCTCCTAGAACAACTAGAGCAACGCTAGAAAAACTAGAACAACTAGAGCAACGCTAGACCAACTAGAGCAACGCTATAGCAACTAGAGCAACGCTAGAACAACTAGAGCAACTAAAGCAACGCTAGAGCTCCTAGAGCAACTAGAGCAACGCTAGAGAAACTAGAACAACTAGAGCAACGCTAGACCAACTAGAGCAACGCTATAGCAACTAGAGCAACGCTAGATCAGAACTTTATCGAAACAATAAACTTCATCCAAACGTTAAACTTCTCTAAACGTTAAACTTCATGTTTGTCTCTACGACTGCAGAAGTGAAATTCCTTCTTGTTGTTTGGGATTCCAGAAAAAAATAATTGATTCAAACACAAAGAGACACAGTCAGTCTGCTGCTAAACCAACATGGCCGACAGAGTCATCATTATCACACAGCGATGGCGTCAGCACATGACAGTGTTCTCATGACTTTTGGGGACATTTCATTGACTTACCCTGACAGCTTCCAGACTAAACCTAACCTAATCCTACGTTAACCTAATTCCAATTTACACCGACCAGGAACCAAGCTTTCACTCTGAAATGTAATAATCTACGTTCTGGGTTTCGTCTCCATAAGGAAGGCGAGTCCCCACAATGTGACTGTGTGAACAGATTTGTGTCCCCACAAGGCGGGTAAAACGCGCGTACAATGCGTGTGTTGTTGTGTTTAATGAGTCCCTGTGTGTGAAGCTGTCAGCTGATCTTCATGTGTGTGTGTGTCTATAAACTGAACAGAAACATAGAAACAGAAAATCTGTCACAAATCCGTCAGACAGTGAAAACATGTTCATATATGTTTTTTATTAATGTAAATAAAAGCAACAACCGCTCTTTGTTCATAAATATTCACACATGTGTTTGGGGGTCGCTTTCGGCAGTGTTCAGGTTTTCATCTGATGCTTTTGCAGTTTTAGCTTCATATGTTTTCAATCAGGAAACACAGCCACAGACTTCAAAATAAAACATTTCTGACTTTGGGAGAACAGCTGCTGTTTGAAAATAAAAGTATCTATTTTGACCATTTATATTGTCAGGATGTTCACAAATTTTACACGGTTTATAGACACAGTTTGTTTAAAGACGCTGTTCGTTTAGAAATAGTCTGCCAATGTCCTGTAGCATCAGCTGCTTCTTTAAACTATCCAAAAACATCTGCACATGCTCAGTTCTGACCTCACTCGACCCAAACAGATGTTTGCCATTGAATCTGGAGCTGCAGCTGACCAAGAGAAAAACTCCAACTTACAGGAAGCATCTGTAAAAATCAGATCAATAAAAGTTTATGAACCCTTCCTGACTGTTGGGGACAGGAAAACTGATGCGTGACGGGCTTCAAATGGTATTACGTTGTATTCAACTTTTGTCAGAGCTCCAATGAAGCGTCAACCAATCATACGCATTGGTAAAGAAAATTCTGTGAGAAAGCAACAGAGTGATACCTCTGTTTTGTGTGTAAATAAAGGTCATATAAGAAACAACCAGAAGGAGACCTGTTTGTGGTCCAGGATCTTGTCCGGTGGCATGATGCCCGTTCTCATGTCAAGGGACAGGAAGTGGAGTTTTCAGTATTTTTAATAAATAAATACTTTAATCCAACGAAATTCTTTTTTGTACTTTCTGTGAAGGGCAAATGTTTTTATTTGTTGAGAGGAAGTTGATGATCCGTCATGAACAGTCCTTCTGAACTTTATGTGTTTATTAGTCATGTGGCTAAAACCTGTGTGTGTGTGTGTGTGTGTGTGTGTGTGTGTGTGTGTGTGTGTGTGTGTGTGTGTGTGTGTGTGTGTTAAAAAGGAACTGGTGTGCGTTCGTGGTGACGAAGAAGGTGAGCTGTGTAGTCGAGGACGGAGTGGAAACCTACGTGAAGCCTGATTATCATCCCTGCAGCTGGGGGAGCGGACAGTGCAGCAGGGTGGTGGTGTGAGTACACACACACAAACACACACACTATGCACTTTGGGTACAGTCTGACAGCTTTGAATTCCACTCTTGTTCGGTTCGTTGAAAATGAAACACCTCTCGTGTCGTTGCAGATACCGGACCTACATGAGGCCGCGGTACAAAGTGGCCTACAAGATGGTGACGGAGATGGAGTGGAAGTGCTGTCACGGATACAGTGGAGAGGACTGCAATGGCGGTCCAGTCAGAGGGGCAGGAAGCCAGATTTCCACCACCAGACCTCAGCCCAGACCGGGTGGACAGGGTGGAGGAGGGACGGGCTATGGACAGGGTGGAGGAGGGACAGGCTATGGACAGGGTGGAGGAGGGACAGGCTATGGACAGGGTGGAGGAGGCCAGGGAGGAGGGACGGGCTATGGACAGGGTGGAGGAGGGACAGGCTATGGACAGGGTGGAGGAGGGACAGGCTATGGACAGGGTGGAGGAGGCCAGGGAGGAGGGACAGGCTATGAACAGGGTGGAGGAGGCCAGGGAGGAGGGACGGGCTATGAACAGGGTGGAGGAGGCCAGGGAGGAGGGACGGGCTATGGACAGGGTGGAGGAGGGACAGGCTATGGACAGGGTGGAGGAGGCCAGGGAGGAGGGACGGGCTATGGACAGGGTGGAGGAGGCCAGGGAGGAGGGACGGGCTATGGACAGGGTGGAGGAGGCCAGGGAGGAGGCAGTTCTGGATCTGGACAGAGTGGAGGACACAGCGGTGAGTGGATTCTCATTTCCATTTATTCGTCGTAATGTTACTGTATCGGGTCAGACGTGTGGCCCCGCCTTCGTCTCCATGTGACTGTAAACGCTTCTGTGATTGGAGCACTGACTTTGCCGCTTCTTGCTCTTCCAGTACGGGTTGAGAACGAGAAGATGAGGCAGCTGGAGGAGAAGATCCAGAGCTTGACCAAAACCCTCCAGGACCTTCAGACCACCATGAACGGACACTTTCAACAGGAAGTCAACAAACCGGGCGTCGAAGGAGGAGGAGGAGGAGGAGGTACTTCTTCAGGAGGAAGAAACCCTGCTGATGCAGCTCAGCCGGAGATTAAAGAGACGATTCACAGCATTCAGACAAAACTGGACCAGCTGGACAACCGCACACAGGTGAGTCCCTGTTTTATCTGTGAGGACTTGAGGGATGTAGCCCAATACCAATACATGCTTTGTATGCGAGCTGCCACCTGGCACGGACAGGTATAGTATCAAAGACGTAATTAGACCATTGGAAAGTTGATCATGATGGAGGTCTAGATGGACATCACAAGGGAACTGTGATTTACCCAGTATCAATTGTATTGGTAACCATCATCGGAGTCTGCTCAGTCCTGATCAGGCTGGTTTACCCACACCCAAAGAAGACTGGACACATCCACTTAATGTGTCACGTGTAAAGAAGGACCGGTATGTCGGTCTCGCTGTGTAAATGAGAAGAGAAGGATGGTGAAGCTTTGTCTTTACGTTGGTTTTAAACGGACACATGATTTGGTTTATTAACCTTTATTCATGGAGGTCCCGGCCAAGTTGAAAGCTTAAAAGTTTCCCACTTAGAAACACAGATAACGGACTTTAACAACAAAACAGCAAAAAGTTAAAGATATAAAAAAACACACATAAAAGGGATGAACAAACAGACTTGAACAAACTAGTAATTTGCTTCAATCAAGAATTGTCATTTAGTGTCTAAAATGGTCCTAAATCCTGTTTTTAAAATCTCCATAAATAATCTTGTTTAAGGGTCCAAAAACGTAAAAAGACCTTTCACAAAAAACGGTGCAAGTTCGAGGGAAAACGTACACAATTTGTCCACATGATTGGAGGTTGTAGCTACTGATAGTTTTAGGAGTTCTAAGGTCATATAAGGAACAACCGAATCAGATACCAACCACAACGGAGCACGATATACTGAATGCAACATTTTCAAAGAAGATACACTTTTCTGCATTTATACAAAATGTCATACATAATAAAAGCTTTGTTTGAATGAGGACTGAAGTTGAGGTGTCTCTGCTCCAACAGGCCCATGATAAAACCCTGGTCAGCATCAACAACCACCTGGTGAATGGGAAAGGGAACGACCTGGACGGAGGTCCGTCTGGAGGAGGACTGAGTGGAGGGAAGCTGAATTCGTTGAAGGAGGAGATCCTGAGGGAGTTGGAGAGCAGGGTGTCGCTGTCCTGCTCCTCCTGTCAGGTATCACATCAGTCTTCTTTAACGAGTCATTCGTCCAAGTTCACATGGTGGCTTTCTGACCTGTTCTGTGGGTGTTCCAGGCCGGCGTGGAGGATCTGCGCAGACAGCAGCAGGATGACAGGGAGAGCATTCGAGCTCTGGAGAAGCAGCTAAATGCCATGGACGTTCGGTATCGCCAGGGCCTGGACGGACTACAACGGGAGGTGGTGCGCTCGCAAGGATGCTGTGCCACCGTCAATGACCTCCAAAACCGCGTCACTGACACTGAGCGCAAGATCAGCTCAGCCTCGGAGAACTTTGAGGTTCTACAGGACCGTCTGGACAAGGAGCTCACCGGAGAAGGCGGAGAAGGCTTCAGAGGAGGAGGGTTCGGTGGAGGCGGTGGGCTCGGGGGACGTGGGAGGGATGTTGTGGTGACGGAGGACAGACTGGACAATAGGCTGAGGGACCTGGAGTGGCATATCAACAACACTGTGCAGCGGACCGAGCAGAGATGCTCATACCTCGAGAACGACCTGAAGGACTACTTCCACAGAGAACTGGGGGACCTGAGGACGGTGTTCCTGGACCGGTTTGATGACCAGGCCTTCAGGATCACAGACGTGAAGCTGGATGTGGGGCTGGTGAAGGACGGGGTGAGCGACCATGGCAAGAGGCTGTCGAAGTTGGAAAACAACACATCCCTAGTCAGCCGAAGGCTGGAGGAGTGCAGCTGTGGAGGGTCTGAAGGAGGAGGAGGAGGAGGAGGAGGAGGTACGGGAAGCGGTGACCGGGGAGATGGAGGAGGAAGGTGGGGAGCAGGCGAAGATGTAGGAGGATCTACAACAGGAAGAGGATCTACAGGAGGAAGAGGATCTACAGGAGGATCTACAACAGGAGGAGGATCCACAGGAGGATCTGGAAAAGGAGGATCTACAGGAGGAGGATCTACAGAAGGAGCATCTACAGGAGGATCTGGAAAAGAAGAATCCACAGGAGGAGGATCCACAGGAGGATCTGGAAAAGGAGGATCTACAGGAGGAGGATCTACAGAAGGAGCATCTACAGGAGGATCTGGAAAAGAAGAATCCACAGGAGGAGGATCCACAGGAGGATCTGGAACAGGAGAATCCACAGGAGGAAGATCTACAGGAGGAGGATCTACAGGAAGAGGATCTACAGGAGGAGGTGTAGACAAAGGGTTATCTGGGACGGGAGGACAAAGAGAAGGTACAACAGAAAAATCACTGGAGTGGAGAGTGGTTGACAACGAGGATCAGATTCGACACTTTAACACTCAACTCAAAGACATGTCGGTGTCTGGAGACTCTCTGCTCGACAAGGTGAGATATAGATCCCCCACAAGTTTTTATAATAACTGTTTTTTTATCATAGGAACTCAAATAGTGGCTAAAGAAAATGCAAGTGTCCCTTTTTATATGTACAGTTACTGACTGCACGGGACCACAAAGGTTACCTGAGAAAGTTACCAATGAGTTCATATTAGCCAACTACTACGCCGCTGGTAGACTTCTCTGCTAGGAGGAGAGCTCCGGGAGGACGGCTGGCTACTCGCCTCCAGAGCTAGCTATTAGACTAGCTAGACTTTGTAGATCCCGCCTGCTCCCCTCCTGGCAAAATAGTCTTCAAGCTTTGAGGAATTAGGGACCGCAGACCCTCCAATGCTGCTGGCCACCAGCCCTTTGTTGGGCTCTTCTGTTACCAGGGTCACCGTAGCATGAAAGCATGGTGGAGTAAACATGGTAGCTAGCTAGCTAGCCAGCTGCTGAATGAGTACAATTTAAGAACTTAATGCTTCATCTACACAGTCTTGTCACAGCGTATGAAAGAAAATTGCAATCGACAGATAAACAACATCTTTCTTTAGGACTTTTTCTGTAAGCAGTTCTACGTGGTAGCATGGGTGAATTAGCAAGCTAACATGCAGCCAGCCGCCCACTTGTTATCTTGATAATTCCACCATGCTTTGATGCTACACTGGTTACAGACAAGGAGCCCCACAGCCGGCCATCTTGCTATAGTTTAACCCTCTGTAGTGCAGAAGCTGTGACGGTTAAGGAGGTTAGCATAAGGCTAAGCTAAACTAATATCAACACCTTGACGTAGCTATCACTGTTGGATAGATATTTATGAATATTAACATGTGAATCATCACCAAGGTTGTGGACCTGAGCCAAGATGTCCGTAAGATCAAGGACCTGACCGGGGATCACGGGGAACACTTTAACCGAATCGTGACGGAAGTGGAGCTGCTGGGGCAGGACTGCGAGTTGTGCGGGAAGATGGAGGACGAGCTGCAGAGGCTGAAGAATCATTCCCATGATGCACTGGGGCGCATGCAGAGCCACATCAACAGACTCCAGATCAGACTGGACTCTGGGAAAGAAGGCTGCTTCCAGATGTGTTCACAGCTGGAGGACGAAGTCCGCCTGCTACGAGACGACGTCAGGAGGTGCACTGGCCAATGTAAGACCAGCCCGGACACGCCCACAGGTCAGATCAACCAATCAAATGATTGTGTTTGATAGTATATGATTGTCCAAATGTATTGAGTCTTTTTCTTTTATTGTGTTTTTTTCTAGAGGGACACAATGTATGAGCAACAATCACAAATGCCATTGTAAATAATTAAACTACTTTTTTCCACAAAACTTTTGTTTCCCCCAAAATGAAATCAGATCAATCATCCAAATATGTTGATGTCTGTGGTTCTCATCAAATTCCACCAGTTTGAATCTCAGCATCACATATTTGACCTGGAAATAAGAAACCTGTTTTTCTCACCTTTAGTGATTTTGCTCTTACTAGAACTAATTTATGCAATTAAAGAACAAATGAACCTCCTGGTGGGATAGACTAGCTGGTAGATGTTTTAATGAAGAGATAAGTAAAGTGGTTTGCAAACTAAACCCTTACTAGGTGGTGGTTCCGGTGGCACTGGTGGGAGCGGCGGACGAGGACCTGGGTTGGATGCTGAAAAGCCTTTAGACGGCCACAGTGTGATCGGAGGCTCCATCAACAACAACCAGCTGAAGACGCTGCAGGGCGAATTGTCCGAGGTCATCCTCACCTTCAGCTCCATCAACGACACCCTGAAGGGGCTCGAGCACACGGTGCAGAAACACGGCAGCGTCATCACCGACCTCGGTGAGCCCAGGTCGCTAACGCCGACTCTCTGCATTCATTCCGACAGCGCTCTCGGGCTCACGTTCGTCCTGTGATCCCTGACAGGAAACACTAAGGATAAGATCATCTCTGAGCTGGACAAAATCCAGCAGGAGGTGACGGAGCACATCGAGGAGGGCCGCGACCGCCTGGATGCCATGGGCAGGGACGTCCGGCGGTTCGAGAGCACGCTCCTGGTAGAGATGGGAGACTGTAAGAGGTCTGGAGACGGGCTGGAGAAGAGGCTGTCGAAGCTGGAGGGCGTCTGTGGGAGGCTGGACGGTGTCTCCGACTCCATCCTCAAGATCAAAGAAGGTAGAGTTCAGTTTGAGGTTTTCTGTGCTTATATTTTCTTTTAAAGAAACCTTAGCAAACCTTTTCAATGTTCTTATTCGTACACAAACCGGATTCACTGTGGGAACCGAAAAGAGTTTCTTTATGAGTTGCTCATGTGAACAGAGACAATCATGTCATCATTTTGTGAGATATTGCCATAATGAACACATCAGTTATTTAATTTTGGCCAAAAATGTGTAAAATACTTCTCTCTTGATACATTTCCTCAGTAAACATTGTAAACATGAGTTTATGTCTCAATCTCTAGTTTCAAGTCTTCTTCAATACAGCATGATGTTCATTTAGTAAATTATGGTAATTTAGAGTCAAACAGACCATAAAGCAGGGGACGCTTTAGGGGCGGGGCTACAAGGTGATTGACAGGTCTCTACCTCTTTTCCGGTCTGGGAGTTGTCCGTGTTTTCGTCGTACAACTTTAACCCGTTCGCCGTGTGTTTTCACTTCATAATAATAATAGAGAATCGTAACATTTTGGTCTCCTCAAAATGTTTCATTCAGTGTTTTGTGATATTTAGCTCCGCCCTCTCCTGTCACTTCTGGTTGCAACAAACCAACATGGTGACGGCTAAAATGCCAAGATTCAAAACATCAGTCGGCAAACCAATGGGTGACGTCTCGAGGACGACGTCCACTTTGTTCACACAGTCTGCGGTCCAAGTGGACTTTTGGGCCAAATTTGAGGAAATGTTCTAAATGTTGTTTCTAAGATATGACGAGAGTGGGACATAGCCCACGGCAGTTTCTGGTGTGTGGGCATGCAAAGCAGATCTGAAGCTCTCTGATTGGATGACCCTCTGGGCCTCGTGGCTGACTTGAGCATGCGTTCCCTGTTTAGTCGCGTCGTGTTTTCTAACGCTTTGATCTGCTGTCTTGTCGGACGCGTTCAGGTCTAAACCGACACGTGTCCAGTTTGTGGACGTGTGTTTCTGGTCTGAATGAGTCGGTCATTCATCACGGAGGAATCGTGGACTTCATTCAGAAGAACCAGGACGACGTCTACAGCAGGATGAAGAACCTGAACTCCAGCCTGAACCAGGTCCTCAAAGACCTCCAGAGCTCCTCTGAGCACGACCGGACCGGTGAGCTGGACTCAGTTGTTCTGAGATCAAGTAAATCAAGTGCACATCTTCACTTTTCTTTTCTTTACTTTATAAAGAAAATGCTCAGCTGCTTCGGCTCAGTTCTCAGAATAAAATTAGGACTACATGTTTGAGGAACGGTGATTCAGAAAATGTGCTGAAGCAGCTGAGAGACACAGGGAAATGTTGTGTGAAGCTTTCTAGAAACACCAAATGTAAGACGGAGCGTTGATGTTGTATTGTTCTGTTTCGTAGGCACCGTGCTGCTCAACAGAGGTTTGAATTCGTAGCTGTTTTTTGTTAACCCACTAACTGCAAAGCCAGAAGAGAAATGTGTTGTTTTAACAAAACAAAACAAAAAAAGCTCCACGTCTGTCTGATTTACAAGCTGGATGCTAACTAATCGGCAAATTAGAAATCCATCAAATCAACCTAACATGCACGGCAATCACCTGATTAATAACGATTTACGACAGGATAAAGTTGCAGTAATCTGGTTAACGTGTCCCGATGAATCATATATAATTATAATATGTATAATAATCATATTTGATCTTATCCAAGTTTTGCCCCAAATCCAAATTCTCAACAAAACCTGACATATTGAACCAAGAGGCGACTAATCGTTGCAGTGATTCAGATTCAAATGTATTGTCATTGCACAGAGTACGAGTCCTAGGGCAGGAAGCGTCTGACCACAAGTGCAAAAAGAATCAGTAAAAGTGCAATGTGCTAGATAAATAACAGGTAAATCATAATTCATAATAAGAAAGAAAAATAACAGTCTGAGTAATATTAGTAGTATAACAGGATACACAGTATAAGTATTTTACAACTGGTTCAGTTGCCTCTCAGCCAATCACAATCAAGGACCGTAACTATCCGTTATATATTAAACCCTCAGCTGACATGCTAACATGCTAATATGCTAACGAAGTCCCCTGTCACTCATAAACGTTGTGGTAGTAACAAACAGAAGGAATGATGAGTAACAACTGCGTTTAGTGAAAGCTTTTCAACTTCTTCATCTCTCTTGACCCTCAGAAGCAGATCTGCTTTGTGTTTCATGTCACTTCATATCATTCACGGTCTCACACAGGCCTGCCCGGACCTCCAGGACCCCCAGGAGAGAGAGGCTTCAACGGGCTGCCGGGGCTTCCTGGACGACAAGGGGAAGGTGGAGCCCGAGGTCATCCTGGTACGACCGCTATTCTATACATACAGTATTTACACATATTGATATTAAAGAGGAGGAAACAGATGGATGGAGGTAGAGTTCATAAAAACATGGAGGTCAAATGAATGAACAGGATCCTCTGGATATGAAGTTCATCTGTTCTATATTTACATGATCATGAATCCAAACAGTGGGATTTTTCTAACGGCTACTCTGATTTTTTTCCCCCAGGTCCCAAAGGTGAACCAGGTACGGATTTTCTGTAAATATTGAGTTTAAATAGTAAACAAGCTGAAAAAAACAAAAAACTTCAATGGAATCCAGTTTCACTCAACAACCTGCAGGATCACACAATGTGGTTCCTGATTGGACCGTTTCATCCACCAGCCAATAATGTCGTGTTGTTCAGAAGTTGATTTCTCAGTTTGACCTGTTGCAGCATCCTTTATTTAATCCTTTATTTCATTCTAACATTGTGTTTTTGTTACATAACTGCTGCGAAGACATAACAATCCAAAACAAATAGAAATGAACAGATTTCTTAAAAGAAAAAGGAGTAGACAGAAAAGAGAGGCGTTTAGATTGAAACCTTCTGGAGTTCGTGTTCATACAGACTTTCCTTCATACCTGTGTGTTCAGGTGTGCCTGGTGTCGACGCCCATGTTCCCAGACTGTCCTTCTCTGCTGCGCTCACCGTTCCCATGGAGAGAGCTGGAACCATCTTCTTTGACAAGATCTTTGTCAATGAAGGAGACTTCTACGACCCGAGAACAGGTAACCATGAAGGGACGCCGAGTCTCAGTAGGGTTGTGCCCTCACCGCGGGGTCGGAGGTTCGATCCCCGGCTCCTCGTGTCCCTGAGCAAGAACGGCAAACTTCCCCTGGTCAGACCAGCAGCTTGCGTGGTCATGAAAGGACGAAGGAGAAAGTGCTTTGGATAAAAGGGAGCGTAGCGTTAGCTCTGTTAGCCCTGTTAGCTCTGTCACGTTGAGGCAATCGAAATGCTCCCAATCTCTGATGCTGCACCTTTAAGGAAACGGTCAAGAGAAGGAAATATGAAATCAGTTTGTTCTCCCTTGAGGTAATTCATTCTTTGATTGTTCGATCAATGTTTCCTGGTGTTGATCACGCTCTGAATCTTTCCCCTTCAGGTATTTTCACCGCCCCCGTCGATGGACGTTACTTCTTCAGCGCCATCCTGACGGGTCATAAGAATGAGAAGATCGAGGCGGTTCTGTCCAAGTCCAACTACGGCATAGCCCGAGTGGACTCCGGAGGCTACCAGCCCGAAGGCCTGGAGAACAACCCGGTGGCTGAGGCCAAAACCCCTCCGGGATCTCTGGCTGTCTTCAACATCATCTTGCCTCTGCAGACCCGGGACACGGTCTGCATCGACCTGGTGATGGGCAAACTGGCCCACTCGGTGGAGCCCCTCACCATCTTCAACGGCATGCTGCTGTACGAAGACGTGTGAAACCTGAACAACGCCGTTTAAGATTCACGACAAACCCCAGGGGAGGAAGTACAATGTCGCCTCCTCATCCACGGGCGTTTTAAGAGAGCCTTCGGTCCTCAACAGACTTCTGACCCCATATTCCAACAGACCACAGATGGACAGATATCCGTTGGACTGGTTTTATTGTATTATTCTGAGTTTGTCGGGTTGAAGTACCATCTTAACTGCTTTAATCCAGTCAGCTGATCTGATGTGGTCACATGGTCTAACCTCACTGTGAGGGCTGCTGTAAACCAGGATCAGCTGAGGCCCGGCAGACCTGCTTCCTTTTGCAGCTTTTTGGAAACATAGGAAATCTGTTATTGATCATCTGACGGGTCGATGTTGAGATATGTGAATTTGGACCAAGGTGTTGAACGAACAGATGGATGCTCATCGCCATCCTTAAGCCCCTCCCCCTCCCCCACAATGTGACTTTAAATGTGATGAAAAAGTCTTTGCCTCGAAGCTTTATAAAAGCAGAATGTGTTTTCAGTTTAATTTTACGATGACTTCACATTGTGAAAGTATTATATTAAGCTGCAGCTTTTCTTGTTTTACTGGTGTTTTTATGTCCTGCCAAGTATTTAACGACTACCATTTATTTTCACTATGATGAACTCAAAGAGACACGTAACAGACAGGAAGACTCAAATTGACCGTAGAGAAACATAAAGCTACTACAAGAGACACAAGAAGGCTACAAAGAGACTCACAACTATGACAAAGGATCAAAACAACCTTAAAGACACAACTCAACTACAAAGAGACACAAAATGACTACAAAGAGGCACAGAACCACTAGAAAGAGACTCACAAGGACTTTGAAAACTGTAAAAACAACCGTAATGAGACACAAAACAACTGCAAAGATACACAAAACAACTATAAAGAGACACAAAACAACTACAAAGAGACACAAAACAACTACAAAGAGACACAAAACAACTATAAAGAGACACAAAACAACTACAAAGAGACACAAAACAACTATAAAGAGACACAAAACAACTACAAAGAGACACAAAACAACTACAAAGACACAAACGACTACAAGCAGACAACAAAAAGAGGCCAAACCACTACAGGAGAGTTGTTTCGGCCCATTTTCTCATGATCCAACCACTGACGCGTGCACTCGGTTTAACTCTGAACATGGGATTCATTGATGAAAAACTAAATATTTAGTATCATCAGACTCATAGTTCAAAAGGACAGTTCACCCCCAAAATAAACAACTACATAAGAAGAAGGAAGGAAGCGTGCATCTGTACCCCAATAATGCTTCAGTTCATGTGGAATGTTTCTGCGTGCTCATATGTTTGGCGAAGTCATTTCATGAAACTGCTCACAACAGGCCTGTGGATCGTCTGGTACACACACACACACACACACACACATACAGACACATACAGACACACACACACACACACACACACATACAGACACACACACACACACACACACACACACACACACACACACACACACACACACACACACACACACACACACACACACACACACACACATACAGCCGAGTGCCGTACGCATCCCCAAAAATCGGCAACTCACGCCAAAACGATGACTGATCAAATAAAACTGCAGGCAGGAGGACAGGTGTGTGTTGTTCTTTATTTCCAGGTGAACTGTCTCTTTAAAACTAATGTCAAACACAAGCAGCTGAGAACGACAAAGGACGACACAGTCAGACGTTTCAGCTGATATCACTAACTCTTCATCTGCGTGTTCATTCTGGACCGAGGGGATTCAACAAACAGTTTTCACACTTTTGTATTGATGAATAAACTTCACTGTCATTAAAGTAAACACAAGTCATCACATCCGGCAGGTTGTCGAACAACCGGTGTTGTGTTTTTGTGATAATCGTCACGTATAGTATGCTGTTATAATATGTAATATTCATCAGATCCAAACAGTATTATTATTATTATTATTATTATTATTATTATTAGCAATTCATATTATTACCTAGTAATATAACTTTTTTTTAACCTTCCATGGGTTATTATGATATTACTATTATTTTACTTTTCATGGGATATTATAATATTACTTTATTTTCCTCAGCAGCAACAACGGCTTATAAACCGCCACGGCTTGTTTATGAAATACAACTCTTTTGTTTTATTTAGTAGTTGCGGCTTATAAAAGGGTGTGCCTTATAACCCACATTTTACTGTAAATGAGCTCTCATGGGATGTCTGCAGTTGTACTTTACGCATAAAACAATCGAAACACCATGGTGGCCTTCAGGGCCTGCTAAGTCTTCTGCTGGCCTAAACAGAATCACAAAGTTATAGCTATTTTATAATTTAATTGTTTTTCATAAATACACTACATGTATTATAATTATGTTTCCCTATTAGCTTATTTTCTCATTGCACAGCTCCTGTCTTCCTCTGTTGCTCTGCTTCAGCCTGCAGCACTTTAGCTGGTTTGAAGGACAAGCTTTCATCCAATCAGATTGTCTCTTCCTGTGTCTCTATGTCAGCAAAGCAGTTTAAGCCTTTGCAGGTTAAAGAACACAGAGAGAGGACGCTGTGGTTGATTCTCATGGACTTCAACAAATCAGATCTTTAGTTTGACAAGCTGGGTGTATTCTTTGACGAGCAGCGCCTGAGAAATAGGGTGGATGTGTGATTGGTCAGTGGCCCAGCGTGACCATTAACATGCGCTGTGATTGGTCAGTGGGGCAGCGTGACCATTAACATGCGCTGTGATTGGTCAGTGGGGCAGCGTACGAAAGAAGGAGAAGAAGCTATAACCTAGAACCTAGAACTAGAATCTCAGGCCTTGCTGGTGGATTTACTGATGACGTCTTTCCCATAGATGAAAAAATAAAGAAAAAAAAGGTACTAATAGTACCTGTAAAGTCGCAAACGGCCGGAGTTTTTTGGGGGGACATATTTTTTTTAAAACCATAGGTCTCTTCTCACAAGGGTTACGGTATTGTAGCAATTTAAAAGAAGTCAAACAACCATGTGGTTGCGGAGATAATTAAGGAAACGTTTAAGCTTGGTGCTTATAAGGTTAAAATATCTCCGCAGGTCGGTCCACACCGTGTGACCTCGTGACCGGAATGGTGCAAAAGAATCGTCCGTATAGCAGAGTGAGCGTCTGCTGTCCACACATGACAGTCTGTATGAAGGTGTTCAATACACGCGCGGGTCGGTCTGACAGTAACAGTCCGCAACTGTTGTGGACACACAGCACTGAAGGCCTAGGACGAAAACGCACGGCCCGCCACAGCAAAACTCAATACTTAATATTACGCATTATTAAAAACATTTTCCCTCCACAAGATAAAGTAGTGCTTATTATTATTAGGGCCCGAGCCTGACGTAGTCAGAGCGGAGGACCTATTGAAATGCAAATGTTTCTTATTATTATTTTTATGGTACGGCTTTGCGCAGGGAAAAAAAGGTGCTTGGGCTTAACCTACACCATTCAAAATGTCCACACCAATCCGACTCGGCGAAAATACAAATCTGATTGGGGTTTCGTGAAAAAATCGGAGAAAATGTCTCGATAGCGCCCCCTTTAGTTGTGAAAGCCCACCCTTTTTGCGAACTATGGCCGATTGACTTGAAATTTTGCACACATGTCCGGGTGGGACTGCTCTACAAAAAACTCATCCGTGAAAATAAAATGCGCCTAATTAGATTTTCCGCAATTTTGAATTTAGTAAAAAACACATTTTTGTAAACTCCTCCTAAACACTGGGTCCATTTCTGTGGATCATCATTGGCTCAATGTGATCAAACCATATATTCCACCTTGTTGATATCTCATTGCGTTCAGAAGTTATTAACCAATTAAACTCTTAGGGGCGTGGCTCAATATGTCAATACACATAACTTCCAAATCACTTTGCCTATCCTCACAAAAGTTGTAGCATATGTCAACATCGCATCCCTTAACGTACCCAAATTTTTTCATAATATTAAAAAACCAGGGGGCGCTGCAGTGAATCGCTCAATTTTAGCATTTTCCTTGTTTCCAGGCGTTGTATTCAGATGAATTCCTCCTAGAGATTAAATACGATTGATTTCACATTCGGGTAATATGATGTTGAGACCTTTGCAGGGAAAAGTTATCAAAGGATTTAAAAAATATCGAACTATGTGAGCACAGAGCAGCGGGGAAAAACACAATTTTCCAAAAAATGGAAGATGTTTTAACTCGGCCGTACATGATGTAATCTGCTCCATATTTCTCATATGTCATGACCTCCTGACCCTGAAGACATCCATGTGATCATTTTGAATCCTAGTCATAGCGCCACCTAGAGGCAACAGGAAGTTACATGTTTTGTACTTGTATACCGTGCTCCTCACAGATTATTCGGATGCCTCTCCAAATGCGTCGGAAGAGACTTAAGACATTGATAATGCATCACCTTGAAGATTGTAAGGATCCGTTGAACGGCGTCGAGTCATATGAAATAGTCGCCACACCACTTCCACGCCGTTCCATGAAACCTCAAGCTTTTGATCACTTTTAATACATATTTTTTATCTGTATATATATTTATATACATATTTACATATATAAAATATATATATTTGCATACATATATGTGTATATATATGTGTATATATATATGTGTGTATATAAATATATATATACACACACATATATATATATATATATATATATATATATATATATATATATATATTAGTGCTGTCAAACGATTAAAATATTTAATCGTGATTAATCTCATTTATGTCATAGTTAACTCGCGATTAATCGCAATTTATTTTTTTCCTTCATTTTATTGCTCTTATCAACATGAAAAAGTGGATTGGCTTGCTTTATGCAAATGTTTTATTTTATTGAAAAACAACTGCCAAACAGGGCGGTACAAAATAAAATTATAAAGTGCACATTTCAGGTAAACAAGGGTTTACAAAATAAAATTATAAAGTGCACATTTCAGGTAAACAAGGGCTTGAGAGAGAGAGAGAGAGAGAGAGAGAGAGAGAGAGAGAGAGAGAGAGAGAGAGCTGTGAACATAGCATCAGGCTCCTGAAGGTAACTCGTAGGTCCTGTCGTTGGATGCGATGCGTATTCTATCAGCTAGACCCTCGTCCTCCACAACGCTAACAGGCTACACGCAGTAGCACCATGTAGCTATGGCTGCAATAAGTCTGTTCTTGTTGTGGTGTCCATGTGTTTCTGAAGTCATCATTCTTGTCTGCTATGACGAGGGGGCGCAGAGTTAGCATCAGCTGTGTGTTGGCCATCAAGTGGTGTTTCAGACTGGAGAGGCTACGATGATAGCTCAGTTCACAATGACTAATGGCACATACCACTTTGGTCTTGTCAAGGGAACATCTGACAACTTGTTGAAAGTAAACTTTCCATTCATTAGCGTCTTATCATTCATTTTGCCGTATCGCGCTCACCGTTCATTCATTTAAACCGTAACGTTAGCCTAGCTTCCAAGCCCAAACGGCGTGCTATTGTTTTGCTTCCGGTTGAGCTACATCCGGCGTGGTGCTCGCGAGAAAAAAATTGAAATGCGTTAAAATTGGTTTGCGTTAACGCCGTTAATAACGCGCTAATATGACAGCACTAATAAATATATATATATATATATATATATATATATATATATATATATATATATATATATACACACAAATATATATATTTATTATTATTATTATTTCATCATGCTTGATACCATGTCTGACACCAGCTTACCTTTTAATGCATTGATGTACTTCAAGTACATTTCAGAAAAAAGGATGAAAGCAGCACGTCTGGCATTTTCAACACGTTTTAGACACATTGAACAGCTCGTACATTAAGACAGTTAGCAGCCAGATGTTAGTTTATTTATTTTTATAGATGAGGTCAACATGAAGGTCGGGTTCCCTCTCTTATGAAGTCTAATGTGTTAATGTGACTGCAGTGACTACAGTCTTCAGATGAGAATGACTTCATTTTGTTGTTAAATGAATTATTCATTGAAACGTGACTGTATACATCACACTGTCTCAAAGTCAGACTTCATCATATCATTGTTATCCTGCTTCATGTTGTCCTGATTCATCAGTGTTTGGTTCCCTCTGGTTTCTCAGCCTTCAGTCTGTCTTGATGAGTGATAGGATGAAGCTGTGTTTTCTACTGATGCCATGACATGAAGACAGATGATCAACTGTCATACAGCTGAATACAAACAGAAGACACAGGAACCATCAACATGTCTTTATGATGCTGAATATTTATTGCAGTAAATGTGAAAGCTTGCAGTGGTTACAGTTGAAGAAGACGAGTCCAACTGCAGCTCTTCATGTTCACTCTGAACTACTAGAGTCTCACTCTGAACTACTAGAGTCTCACTCTGAACTACTAGAGTCTCACTCTGAACTACTAGAGTCTCACTCTGAACTACTAGAGTCTCACTTCACACACATAGGGTCTCTTCAGACCACAGTTTGCATCGTTCCAGCGTCCCCAGCCTGTAAAACAGAAAACAGGACAGTCATGTGATTAATGGGACTCCAGGGTTTAGTGGTACTGAAGTGTCTTATTGTCATGTTGTCTTTACATTTCATTTAGCAAAACAAAAAATATATATATTTATATTATTAATTATAATTATATTAATAAATTATACAAATTGTCAATATTTGTGTTTTTGAGATATGAAATATATCCAGTAATATTTGTAAAATAGGATAATTATAATAATGATGGACATATAATTTAGCTAATCAGCGTCCTAAAAAAGACTCACAGCGGGGCCATTCTCACTTAAGATGAGATGCTTTTATTTTGAAGGCGGCTCGCAGACTTAAAAAGGAAGTTGCATTGTGTGCGGATTTAATGTCAAAAGGCTACAGAAAATATGGTCAGTTTTGTATACAAATTAGAAAAAGTAACGGTATGAGCACTCCTCCGAAGAGGCACAATAATAGTTATTCTTGTGCCATTAATAGCACAAGAAGTTCTAATAACTGTGTATGTTTTAAGGACATTAGCGTGAGTGTTGGCTCTGTGTGTGTGTGTGTGTGTGTGCTATTAATGCAAACGAGGAGTAAGCAAACACAATTATCGTTTTTGTGCCTTTGAACACATCTCTTACGTGTTTGCTCTCTACACCGCAGACACATCAAGGGGGAGCAGTTAGGGGTTAAGAGTCTCAAGAACACATCGACATGGACGAGCAGAGCCGGGGCTCGATCAACCGATGCTCTGATTGAAAGATGGGCATGCTAACCACTGAGCCACAGTCGCCCACTTGATACAGTGTGAACTTGCTATGAATGTCTGTACTTACTGCATTATACTATATTATATTATAATACGGGTAGATCAAATCAAGCATTCTGATTGGATGAGAGTGAGTCACAGGGTGTATTTTATTCAGCCATAAAGTACTGTACAGCCTGTTTACATTTAGAGCGTTCCATATCAGTGATCACTTAAAATAACAGCTAGATTTAAATTGCGCGACCGTTAGTTGTCATTTCAAGCTTGACAGTTAAAAACATGTTTGGTGTAAACTTTGATATTTTCACGTCCGCAGTAACGACTCAGACGTTGGTTTCCTTAACTTGCAGGTTTATTGCTTGAGTGTTCACAGTATTGCAACGGGGCTCTTCGCTAGCAGTAAGTTAGCTCAAACGGAACAGCTAACAAGCTCACGTAGCATCCCCCACACTAGCATAACGAACGACAACACACACGTCACTTCCTCCCTAACCTAAAGATGAGGAATGAAAAGGTTTCATCACAACATCCTGATCATTTCCAGTGAGACATAATTACGTCGGTAATTTCCCGACGCGAGGCGAGTTCTCTAAACATCATGGAGGAGAAACATGACGGAGAGAAGACAGACAGAAGCAGCGAGAGCACTTCTTTACATCGGTGCTGAGTCATCCTCCACCCTGCTTTCAACCGGCCTGGTCAGGCAGTCAGTTTTATAGTCCCGTACGTGCGTTGCCGCCGTACACATACGGGACTATTTTCTCTGTCGCTGAAATGCGATACACAACGTTTGGTGGCTACAACTATTTTGTGCTGAAAGGGAGCTTACTATTACATTTATAAAGTCACAGGTACCCGTATTATAAAAGCAATAAGGTACTGGAGGCAGTACCGTAAACGTAGGGTTACGAGACGCTACTACCTTTGGTCAGTGTCCCCGTTAGCTTCCCCCTGTAGCCAGCTGGGGCTCCTGCTAGCGCTCCGTTACTTCCCCGCTAACTTCCACTAGCTCCCCGAAAACCACCGAAGGTAGCGGGACCAGGCGCGACACCCGACTTGGGCAGAGGAGACGAGGGCAGCAGCTGCTACTAGCTTGCTACAGCGGGGACACTGCCCGGCCGTAGGAGCGGCTTGTAACCCAACGTTTACGGTACTGTGTCTACAATAATGTACAGTTCAAGGGTGTTGTTAGGCCCTCCGCTGGGCGTCGGGCCTAACAACACCCTTGAACTGTACATTATTGCACGATACAGTACTGCCTCTCGTACCTTATTGCTTAAATAATGTGCTCCTGATATGCCTCGTCCTTCACTTAAACCCTCTCTTCATGTTGAGGAAACCCAGGACTCTGAATATATTCATGTGTTGTGTGAAACAGTTGTGTTAACGTCTGTATGAAGTCAACAACTGACTGTCAAATCAAATGAAGTTCAAATAAATAATATCTCAACAATATTGATTGTTAGTTTTCTAATTGAATTAGATAAATCATGAAAATGTATTCATCTAATAAAAATGGGATGTATTTATGAATGAAAGAAAGAGTAAAAGAACAGAAACCTTTTGAACAATGTGACTCTTAACCTTATGGAACGCCCATTATCGGACAAGAAAAGACAAGACTAAGTCAAGTGACGTTACCTAAAGGATCTCCGGAACCACAAACGTTGATTAACTTCATTTAAATTGCTGAAATACAGTAAAGCCTTGTGGGAAAAGTTCTGACCGTTCAGAAAATATGTAATTACATAAACCCCGTAGCCTCAATGTCACTTCCGGGCTGCGGCCGTAACGTTTCACCAGATCGTTAATAAGTACACTTTACAAAGTCGGATTTCAATAAAAGACACTTCTTCCTAACCCTACGAGCTTGAAGGAGTCTAATAAAGGATTAAAAATCATTCATTATAGTATATTAGTACCTGAAAAATCCCAATGCAGCCAGACTGCTTTTTTCCCTCCTACTTCCTCCCACGTTCGACTACGCAGGCTCCTGTGACCGGGGGATGTCTCTTAGAACTCGTCACTTTGGTACCCAGCATGCAACAAACCGATCATGTTTTGGCATAAAGGTTATAACTTTTCAATTTTTTAACCAAACGACACAGTTTTTTGACAGAAACCCCTTCGTAAAACCCAATGCTTTGTTTTGCTCCATCAGAATGTAATAATCAATGATCTCTGGGTTCAGGGTTCAGGGTTCAGATACAACGCGTCTAGGACCGGATCCGGACCGCGGTCCTCCTATTAGTGACCCCTGCTTTGTTGCAGACATACAGACATTAAATACTCTGGTGTCAGAGAGGTGTGTACAGGATGGACTTCCCAATCTGACACAGTATTTTAAATCAGTGTGACATGAAGAGGTTCAGTGAGGTTTAAATGCAGCACCTTCCTTCATGCTCATCTGGACTGTTTTCTTGAGCTACTTTAATAATCATCCACCAGGGGTCATGAAAGTGTCTTTTCTTGAGGTTCAGAAGTCTACGTTCATCTCTATTAAGTTATAACCTCTCCTCCTGAGCCTTTAGTTTACTTACCCCCGTAGTTCATCTCAACACAATACTCGTATCGCCACCACGAGTCATCCGGCTGCCAACGAGCCCAATAGGTGAATTTGGTGCTGCCAGTCCAATCGGTCCAAATAAAGTTGTTACGGCTCTGAAAAGAAACAAACAATGATGACCTGAGGATGACTACTGCACTAACATTCATACGGTCTGTGTTCTTCATCTCAACATAATTATGATCAGATTAACAATCCCCTGGTCAGCTGGTTTATGATGCTCCAGTGTGACTCGTATGTCTTTGCATTGGAGTCGTCTCCTGGATACTAAACACTGGACTTTAAGAAGTCAAAGTCACCAGAATAATATTGTTCAATACTATAATTACTTCTTCAGTACTACACTAGTGCAGCAGCACAGGCCTGTTAGTATTACAGTATTACTTTATGTTTTCTTTGCAATTCACGCCCTGTGATTTGAACCATCTCTACTCCACTAGATCTCAGACATAAATATTGTTCTTTTTACTACATATCTGAATCTGCAACATAACATCAACATGTGTCAGCCAGGTTAATGCAGTACTACAACAAGTTACTCTGAGGTAGAAGTACACAGTAAATAGTAAACCGCTCAGTCGGATGTTTATGTGCGTCAGGCGTCACGTCCGGGTGTGAAGAGCAACAACTCAAGTGCAGGAGGAGACGACAGGAGTCCAGATAAGGCAAAATCCCAAATGTTATTTACTTTACAAAGAGAAAAAAAAGAACACGAGAAAAACTTAGGCGGTGGTGGAACATGCAGGTGTATGACACGGACCAGAGAACGACAATCCTGCAACACGCAAGGGGACGACACTAAATACACAGGGAAGGCAACGAGGCACAGGCGGAAACAATGAGGGCGGGGCTTCACAGTTACACAGGGGAAAGGCACACGAGGAGGGAGGAGTCTGGAACAAGGACAGGTGATGGGAATACACAATCAGGGACAAGGCAGACACAGAGGACACAAGAGACATGGACTACAAAATAAAACAGGAAACCACCCAACAGCGTGACATCAGGGGCCTTTTGGTGGACAATTCATGAGAATAGTAACATAATTCAATAACACATGTTTACCTCTGTGATTTCATTGTAAACACATTAGAGGCACAAACTGATCAGAAACATTCACTTCTTACCTTATACAGTCCGATCCAGTAATGATGTCTTGCAGTCGTCTCCCTGTACATGGCACATTCCACCTTACACAGCTCCTCAAGGCTGTAGATTGATACCAGTATTCCACCTTCGAACTTCTGACAGGCTTTCTGTAATATAAAAATAAATATTCCTCACTAACACTTCACCATGGCTGCATCCTAATCCCCTGATGTGAACTTTCTTCTCCTGACCCTGAAGTCATGAAGGCTGTTCAGCTCCCTTCTGCTCTGAGGAGAATACACAAGATCACCCTCAACAATATGAAGATGAATTCAATTCATTTTGACTGCAAATTTTTCTCATAATTTAATTTTCTTTTCCTGTTTCTCATTTTAATTTAAATGTTTGACTTCAAGCTTTTAATGTGAAAAATTACCAATAAGATGTTTTATTATTTTCAAAATGCCAAAATTATAAGGAAGAGGTCAAATGTACTGTCTGTAGTCTGGTGTGTGTTTGTTTGTATTACCAGTGCATCGCTTTGACGCAAATGCTTTTCATGGAAGAACGCCTTCACACAGCGTTTTGGTCCGTACTGGTACCAGCCTGGACCAACGTTCTTTCTACAATACTCAACCGGATATTTGGTCCGACACATTTCTCCAGGATTCCCTGTTTCACATAAAAAGAAGTGCTGTTAGTTTAGTGTTCCTGGCGTCTGTGTAGAAAGTTATTTAGTGACAGTTTGGTTCTTACATGCTGCAGAGGCTGACATGGACATCAGCACCACCAGAAGAAGGACGGCAGTCACCACAACAGGACGCATGGCTCAGGATTCACTGACTCTCAGAACTCTACAACTGGAATATCACCTGGAAATGCCACACCGTTCAACCCCATTACAACAAGACACTTCAGTTATTACCAGTTTTCTAACCCACAGATCAGATTGAAGTTATTTCTGTTCTCTAAAACCTCCACCAAGAGACAAAGAGGACTCACCACAAGTGTCTTCTCCCTCGTTGCATCTCATACTGAAGGTCTGTTTAAATACCTTTCACAGCCATGCCTGAGGGTCTGAATGTTAAAACATTTAACTACTTCAACAACACGCCTGTTTAACTTCCACGTCATCCCAGAAGTAGGATCCACCTCTATTCAGTTACAACATTATAATATGAAGCATCCATGAACAAACAAGCACTTCTTCAATACTAGGTTGAGTGTTGGCCAGTTCATGAATTGCAGGTCTATGAATGTTTTCTAAATGTTGATATGTGGAACGGCCTGTATAGGACTCACTAAAAGAGTTCTCAAAGTCCATATTTCTGATTATTAAACAACCAACAGAACAGGAAATATGTTCTCATCAGAGGAGCTGATATTACAGAATATCTCTCCCAAAAAGATCTGTTTGGGATTCACCAGCTGGACACTCTGGTCCCCACAGCCCACCCCTCATTATAGTTCTTATCATTATATGAATTGCATTGTGGGGTCAAAGATCTTTACACAATGTCCATCATTCAATATTAGGGTTAAAACTTGACTTTTTAGGGTTCAGTACGTTCCTGTCTGCAGTTTGTGATCGCTCTAATAATAATAATGTATTCATGATCCGCCTCCCAAAACGGAGGGTATGGAGGACCGTAAATGACTTAATTATAAATAAATAAATAAATAAATGCAGGAATAAATACAGGAATAAATACATAAATGCTTCAATAAATGTATAAATAAATAAATAAATAAATACAGGAATAAATAAATGTTAAATAAATGTATGAATAAATACAGAAATAAATAAATAAATGCTTAAATAAATGTATAAATAAATAAATAAATACAGGAATATATAAATATAAGTTATACCTAAACAGGACATCATTAAATAAATCTATTTCTACATTTCTGTATTTCTTCATTTATTTATGCCTGTATTTATGTGTCCACACGTATTTCTTCATTTATTTATTTCTGTATTTCTGTGTCCTTGTATGCAAATGAGCTGGGCGGTCTGAACCTCATTGTTAAACAGGATTGGTCAGTAGGGGAGCCAGACAGAAGCAACAGATCCCTTCACATGGCCCTGTAGATGAAGTCTAAAAGCTGTCTAGGCCAGGTGACCATATCCATAACACCAGAAAGGAGGACACTATGCAGTATTTTGTGAGGCTGTGAATAATTGCACAGGAGGGGTGCAGTTTGATTTTATTAAGTGTGAAGAGAGATGTGAGCCCTTTTTACTGTAATTGATCTCCTTGGAGCAGGCCTGGCCAACCCGCGGCTCCCGAGCCGCATGCGGCTCTTTGCCTGGTTTCATGCGGCTCTTACGTTCATATCCAAGTTTGTGTTTGTGTTATTTATTTATTTTTCTTTTGAAATCTTTTTATTGATTTTGCAAAAAAAAACGTCGACCCATTTAATGCAGAGACGGACTGTTTGAAAGCCCCGCTAGTCACAGCTTCTCTGACGCACCTTGAACTATTTCGGCAAACTTCTCCTCAGACCTCAATGCTTATTGTGTGAATTACACCATCAGTAGCTTCTAGGCTGTGGAGCGGTCCAGGCTTTCTTCTTGCAGAGTGTTTGATGAAGAGTCTCTCTCTCTCTCTCTCTCTCTCTCTCTCTCTCTCTCTCCATTAAACAGTGTCAGTAAACAGTGTCTGTACTGTACATTAGAATAGACAGTTGACAATAGTCAATAGACAGGCGGCTGTGGCGCAGGGGGATGAGTGGTTGTCCCGCAACCACAAGGTAGCCGGTTCAATCCCCAGTCCCCCCATAGCTCACATGTCTCATGTCCCTGAGCAAGACACTGAACCCTCAGCTGCTCCCCAGGCGCCTCACAGTCTGCCCACTGCTCCCTATCCAGGGATGGGTCACATGCAGAGAAGAATCTCCCCAAGGGGATTAATAAAAGTGCACGTTTCTTTTTCTTCTTTTCTTTTGATCTTTCTGTTTGCTTTTATCATTACATCAGTTTTCTGCAGGACTACTCCTCACCCTGAAGGGCTTTCACAGCAAACAGAGATCTACATGATGAACTTCTTAACTGCTAACATCAATAAAAAAGACCTGAAGTCAACCGGTTCCTCCCTGTCCTCTGGCAATGCCCCGTGGATGTTTGATCACATTCATCTTCCACGCAAGGAAGTTACCCTTCGTTTTGGGAGGCGGATCATGAATACATTATTATTATTAGAGCGATCACAAACTGCAGACAGGAACGTACTGAACCCTAAAAAGTCAAGTTTTAACCCTAATATTGAATGATGGACATTGTGTGAAGATCTTTGACCCCACAATGCAATTCATACAAGGACACACACACACTCACCAACCTGCTGTCAGTTCCATCAAAGTTCAAGTTCAATCGTCACTTCAAGCATAAAAATACATTGTTTCAAAACTATGTGTGACTTAGAGGGAAACTGATGGAATTGGATGCAAACAAAACCCCAGTAGTTAGTGAATGTGGCCCCTGGAGTACAGCAGTAGAACCCCTGCATCCTGCATCAAGATGAGCTATAATGATAAGAACTATAATGAGGGGTGGGCTGTGGGGACCAGAGTGTCCAGCTGGTGAATCCCAAACAGATCTTTTTGGAAGAGATATTTTGTGATATCAGCTCCTCTGATGAGAACATATTCGTCTTAGGTGTGCTGACGATGCCGTTCCCTTGCAGGCCTTCCTCCCGGCCGCCGCCCTGCTCGCCTGGTTCCCCTGGTTCTCCTGGTTCTCCTGCACCACCTGCTGCTACGCAAAGCTCCGTACCCGCTGTACAGGAAGCTCTGCCAGGGGGGCCGATGGGCGTGGCCTACCTGCTGGACATCAGGTAGCACTTCCCCTCTTAATCAGGACATTTTTTTATTAATGTCATGTCGACAATTCTAATAGCATGAATGCAAGTGACAGTAATAATGGAGACACATTCAATTGTACTACGGTTTGAGTTACTCATTTCATTCCTACCTCTATGAGTCAGGTGGTTCTCTGGAACTCTGGGAGGGAAACCATCTGGGTTGAAAAACTTATTTTCAAATTTTTTGGGAGGTTTAATTCAATAAATAGAATTATTTCATATTATGTAATATATTATTATCAATAACAGGGTGAGTGTGAGCTCCAGCCCATGACTGTATATCAATGCAAAGATTTCCAGTAATTTCACAGCAAACCTCATTTCTCCACCAGGTGGTGCTGTTTCTGCTGTCAGCCTTCTTCTTCTCTCCCATTCCCGAAGTGTACACACACACACACACACACACACACACACACACACACACACACACACACACACACACACACACACACACACACACACACACACACACACACACACGCATATTGGCAGCTGGTTAATGAAAGTGGGTTAAACTACATGGACATAGCCTGCTAGCATTCTGGACGTGTGTTTTGCACACACGGCCCGGTGTGACCATTAACGTGCGCTGTGATTGGTCAGTGTGTCAACAGGCCTGTCAACCTTGCAGCAGAACTCAGAAGGAGCTAGAAGATTTCAGGCTGAAACATAAGAGAAGTTATGACATGTTTATTGTTTTGCTTGTTTTAACACTCAATGGCTGAAGGAGGAGGAGAAACGGACTTGGTGGCGGATTTACTGAGAATGGCTTTTTCACGGCTAAGCTAGCTTGCGCCGTGGAAGTCGTGGGAGTGTGCTCGGTGGGTGCCAGTGGCGTGGCTGGCTGAGAGGAGGCAACTGGGAGTCGGGCTGCTGCTGCTGAGCGGTGCGGTGTTTGAGTGCCGCGGTTTTGTTGGATTGTTTTGTTATGTTTTGTAATAACTCTAAGTTACGGTACTGTGTGTATAATAACTCTTGTTGAAATAAAATAGATACTCTAAAATAAGAGTGTAGAACTCTACTCAATGGGGACTCCCGTTTAATGGAATAAGATAACTTCCAGGTTTTTCGAGGCGAAGAAGGTAACACCGGGCCGAGGCCATTGACCAGGGAACACAATCCAGCACGATCCTGCCTTGTTTCCAGATCCAGACAAATGTAAGTAATCGTTTGGGTTGCACTGTGTGTAAAACGGTTCATCTTCCTTTCCTGTTAGAGGAAACAGTTCGGTGGATCACGTGGCTCAAGGCCACGGGGAAAAAACGAACGAATGGGGTTTTTAACATCCGTCATTGTCTCTAAACCTCAGGGTTCTAAAACGCTCCCCCTAAGTTCTGACCAGGTCAGGGCCGGTCCCGTTACAGTTTTATTAATAAAGTGAAGTATAGGCGCAACATAAACCCTTGGATACATAACTAAATGTGACTGGTTTTGGTTGATGTGAACTACAAGCATTGTCCATTAATGAGGCAGCATCCTGTCATGTGCGTATTTAAGTAAACAATATCAGATGGCACTGAAGGCCTCGGTCGAAAATGCACGGCCCGCCACTGTGTGTTGGTGGTTAGAGGTTAGACAGGTGTGTTGGTGGTGTAGAATTGTAATAGTTTATTTTGTCTAATTTGGACTTGCACAAGAAATGTTTAATGTGTACATTACAATGCATAAGAGGGATATGACAATTAAGGGATATTATGAAGAATATTATGAAGAAGGTCACTGTATGTTTTTCATTACTGTATAATGATTCAGGTGTGAATGGATTTTTTTTTTTAATGGAGGTAAAAACAAGATTGTTACTGCATAGTGTGACTGTTGCTTTAAGGACTTCTTTGTTCATCAAGTTGATCAGGAAGCGGAGTAAGACATTAAGACACCGGAAGTAGAAGAACTTCGGTTGTGCGGACTGTTTTGTGGCTGAATCTACCTTTTTTAGTCAGAGAAGAAGCAACTGAAAGCTGTATATTAATCACTTGACATTTTCCTTTGCTTTTTAGTCATCGATTTTTCTTGTATGAATATGGTTGAACTGCATATTATACATACTAGCCCTCAACTGCACTAGGTATCTGACTGTACTATTTTTATTTGTGTTTTTATTCTGTTTGTATTATTTTTAACTGTTTGTTTCACGTTATGTTTTGCACGTTTTTGTATGTATTTTGTCCTTTCTGTGCACCCCAGGAAGATTAGCGGCCACTAAGGCGTCAGCTAACGGGGATCCAGTAAATAAACTAAACTAAACCGTAAGGCACCTCTCTTGAACGCGAACCCTCTCAGTAACTGCGGGGTGATCGGTGCATTGATACGTTGTCTGTGAAATTGCTGAAATCAGAGGTCCTCTATCGACTTAATTCGACTGAAGTAAAAGTACAAATGATGTCACTGGTCACATGATCTGGTTTAATGTTGATATTGACACAGAGACAAGATCCGATAAAACAACAGGAAACATTATGAGCTAAAATCAACAAGAAGTCTATTGTTCAGGTGGTTCTAGTCCTGGTTCTGGTGGTTCTGGTCTTGGTTCTGATGTTTCTGGTTCAGATTCAAGTAGTTCTGTCCTGGTTCAGGTGGTTCTGGTCCTAGTTCAAGTGGTACTGGTATTGTTTCAGGTGGTTCTGGTTGTTCTGGTCTTGATTCAGGTGTTTATGGTTCTGATTCAGGTTGTTCAGGTCCTGGTTCAGGTGGTTCAGATTCAGATTTAGGTGGTTTAGGTGGTTCTGATTCAAGTAGTTCCCATTTGGCTGGTTGTGACTCAGGTGGTTCAGATTCAGCTTGGGGTCCTGGTTCAGGTGTTTCTGGTCCTGGTTCAGGTGTTTCTGGTCTTGGTTCAGGTGGTTCAGATTCAAGTAGTTCCCATTTGGCTGGTTGTGGTTCAGGTGGTTCAGATTCAGCTTGGGGTCCTGGTTCAGGTGTTTTTGGTCCTGGTTCAGGTGGTTCTGGTCCTGGTTCAGGTGTTTCTGGTCCTGGTTCAGGTGTTTCTGGTCTTGGTTCAGGTGGTTCTGGTCCTGGTTCAGGTGTTTCTGGTCTTGGTTCAGGTGGGTCTGGTTGTGGTTCAGGTGGTTCAGATTCAGCTTGGGGTCCTGGTTCAGGTGTTTTTGGTCCTGGTTCAGGTGGTTCTGGTCCTGGTTCAGGTGTTTCTGGTCTTGGTTCAGGTGGGTCTGGTTGTGGTTCAGGTGGTTCAGATTCAGCTTGGGGGTCCTGGTTCAGGTCGAGATGGTTCATTTCTGGATGGTTTGGGCCCAGACGCAGGTGCAGCCGACGGCCACCGAGCGGAACGACGCCACGAAGCAGCGCCCTCGAGCCTGCCGGTTCAGGACCAGGACGTTCTGGTAGATAGGGACCGAGATCAGGTCCAGTCCGCCGTCGGGACCGGAACAGTAGCTGCTGCTGCACTCGGCCTCCCAGAGCGTGGAGGGGATCCGGGTCGACGACGTGGACGACCTGAACAAACAACAGCGATGGAGTCGAGGTGTAGAGAACGACCGAGACGGAACCAAACGGGAGTATATGTATTCCCCCTAGTATTTATCCTGTGTTCACCGTGTATTTATTGTGTATTCATGGTGTATTTATCGTGTATTCAGGTGTATTTATCGTGTATTCAGGTGTATTTATCGTGTATTCATGGTGTATTTATTGTGTATTCATGGTGTATTTATCGTGTATTCATGGTGTATTCATGGTGTATTTATCGTGTATTTATCGTGTATTTATTGTGTATTCATGGTGTATTTATCGTGTATTCATGGTGTATTTATTGTGTATTCATGGTGTATTTATTGTGTATTCATGGTGTATTCATGGTGTATTCATGGTGTATTTATCGTGTATTCAGGTGTATTTATCGTGTATTCAGGTGTATTTATCGTGTATTCATGGTGTATTTATTGTGTATTCATGGTGTATTTATCGTGTATTCAGGTGTATTTATCGTGTATTCATGGTGTATTTATTGTGTATTCAGGTGTATTTATCGTGTATTCATGGTGTATTTATTGTGTATTCATGGTGTATTTATCGTGTATTCATGGTGTATTCATGGTGTATTTATTGTGTATTCATGGTGTATTTATCGTGTATTCATGGTGTATTCATGGTGTATTTATCGTGTATTCATGGTGTATTTATTGTGTATTCATGGTGTATTTATCGTGTATTCATGGTGTATTCATGGTGTATTTATCGTGTATTTATCGTGTATTCATGGTGTATTTATTGTGTATTCATGGTGTATTTATCGTGTATTCATGGTGTATTTATTGTGTATTCATGGTGTATTCATGATGTATTCATGGTGTATTTATCGTGTATTCATCGTGTATTCATCGTGTATTCATGGTGTATTCATGGTGTATTTATCGTGTATTCATGGTGTATTCATGGTGTATTCATGGTGTATTTATCGTGTATTTATCGTGTATTCATGGTGTATTCATGGTGTATTTATCGTGTATTCATGGTGTATTCATGGTGTATTCATGGTGTATTTATGGTGTATTCATGGTGTATTTATCGTGTATTCATGGTGTATTCATGATGTAGTCACTGTGTATTGATGGTGTATTCATGATGTAGTCACTGTGTATTGATGGTGTATTCAGACTGACCTCCAGCTCCACGGAGACAGAGATCTGAGGTTGATGTTCCCGTTTCCTTCAGAATAGGAGGCGACCTCGGAGGAGAACGTCAGCGTGGAGTTACAGCGAGGATGAGGAGGATGAGGAGGAAGAGGAGGCGTTTTGACCCCAGAGGAGGACACGACTACCCATAATACACTGCAACATACCTGCGGACAGGAGAGGAGACGTGATTACAGCATTATGAGCCCCAGCAGCCCCCGAAAACAGGCAACATGTTTCAACCATTAATATTTACATAAACCATAAATATGACTCGAGAGGACTCGAAAGTGACTCCAGAGAGCTCCCCAAGTTATGGAAATATACATTTTCATTTCCCTAGCTTGATGCCACACATGATTAGCTCACCTTTCTGGAAAGCTTACGACCTCCAGAATCCACCAATACCATCAACTCCCCTTTGAGACAAAACCTCAAGATATCAAACAAAAACCTGAAACATGACTTACTTATGGATGAAATAATATTCCACACGGCATTGCTTGGTATGTTTTGTTGCATCTGCTGGAGCAGAGCCCCTCTGTTGTGGAACCAGAGGCGTTCAAGGTCCAGGAAGAAAGTTAGGCCATAATGGCTCTCAGAGGAAGTTTTTTTCATGTTTTTTTCTTTCCTGTGTTCTCTCATCACACAATAAACCAGCAACACATGTACTGCTATATGAACCTCTGAACTATCTCACAAGGGTTAATGGACCCATTACCTTATAATACAGTTATTTTATGGAGAATATTACATTGCATTTGTTTTTAGTTTGGACAGAAATTATAAATAAAAAATTTCATTTTAAATGAATTGAATCATGTCATTTACTTTAGTACAATTCTACAGTGATTGTACTTTACTTTACACTTTTCATCTCTTTTTGCAGATTTATCTTTTAAAAAAACAATAAATTACAACATAACAGAAAGTCAGCTTCAATATTAAATGATCTGATGTTGTAACTCATACAAACACTGACAGCCCCTTCTGACATGTAATGATGACTTTTACTGTGACACTTTAAGTACGTTAAGCTCACCATTACAATGTTTAAAAACCTGAGGGTTCTTTTGGTTGTATATACACTCACCTAAAGGATTATTAGGAACACCTGTTCAATTTCTCATTAATGCAATAATCTAATCAACCAATCACATGGCAGTTGCTTCAATGCATTTAGGGGTGTGGTCCTGGTCAAGACAATCTCCTGAACTCCAAACTGAATGTCAGAATGGGAAAGAAAGGTGATTTAAGCAATTTTGAGCGTGGCATGGTTGTTGGTGCCAGACGGGCCGGTCTGAGTATTTCACAATCTGCTCAGTTACTGGGATTTTCACGCACAACCATTTCTAGGGTTTACAAAGAATGGTGTGAAAAGGGAAAAACATCCAGTATGCGGCAGTCCTGTGGGCGAAAATGCCTTGTTGATGCTAGAGGTCAGAGGAGAATGGGCAGAGTGATTCAAGCTGATAGAAGAGCAACTTTGACTGAAATAACCACTCGTTACAACCGAGGTATGCAGCAAAGCATTTGTGAAGCCACAACACGCACAACCTTGAGGCGGATGGGCTACAACAGCAGAAGACCCCACCGGGTACCACTCATCTCCACTACAAATAGGAAAAAGAGGCTACAATTTGCAAGAGCTCACCAAAATTGGACAGTTGAAGACTGGAACAATGTTGCCTGGTCTGATGAGTCTCGATTTCTGTTGAGACATTCAGATGGTAGAGTCAGAATTTGGCGTAAACAGAATGAGAACATGGATCCATCATGCCTTGTTACCACTGTGCAGGCTGGTGGTGGTGGTGTAATGGTGTGGGGGATGTTTTCTTGGCACACTTTAGGCCCCTTAGTGCCAATTGGGCATCGTTTAAATGCCACGGCCTACCTGAGCATTGTTTCTGACCATGTCCATCCCTTTATGGCCACCATGTACCCATCCTCTGATGGCTACTTCCAGCAGGATAATGCACCATGTCACAAAGCTCCAATCATTTCAAATTGGTTTCTTGAACATGACAATGAGTTCACTGTACTAAAATGGCCCCCACAGTCACCAGATCTCAACCCAATAGAGCATCTTTGGGATGTGGTGGAACGGGAGCTTCGTGCCCTGGATGTGCATCCCACAAATCTCCATCAACTGCAAGATGCTATCCTATCAATATGGGCCAACATTTCTAAAGAATGCTTTCAGCACCTTGTTGAATCAATGCCACGTAGAATTAAGGCAGTTCTGAAGGCGAAAGGGGGTCAAACACAGTATTAGTATGGTGTTCCTAATAATCCTTTAGGTGAGTGTATATACACATATATCATGTATATGTATGTTTATATATACATATATCAAATAGATATGTATACATATGCATATATCATGTATATATGTATACATATGTATATATCATGTATATATATATATATATATATATATATATATATATATATATATATATATATATAGAGGGAGAGAGAGAGAGAGAGATTGAGATGTGCTCACCAGCAGATGCCCCGCGTTGCCTCTCAGCTTCATGTCGTCTCCGTGCTTCTCGTCCAGCGTCAGGCGGCTGCTGCTCTTATGAAGATCTGTTATCTCTGACATCATCTCTCTCAGGAGATGAAAGAGAGATGGCCTCTGATAACGTGTGCCAGTAAACCACCTGCTCACGACAAACTGCTGACTTCTCTTCTGATTTCCACTGAGATAACTTCACCTTCCCTCCTAAAGTTCCCACGGACGTGAATGACAGTAAAACATCTCCAGTGATCGTCAACATTCAGCTGGAACACGATCAGGGGCGTTTCTAGGATTCAAGGAAAGGGGGGGGGGGCTTAGCTCCTAGGGAACTGGCATGTGTGCGCGCGCAGCGCTCGGCAATTTTTTCTGGGGCCCACTTGGGGCCGCGGATATCCGTTGTTTTAGACAGTTCATAGATTGGTTCAATCAGAAAGAGTGTGATTTTGCTCTGTAGTTTTGCTTGCATTCATTCAGTACATGATAAGACAAGACACAGCATGTCAGGGTCAACACAAATATGAACTTTTCTCAAATAGAGAGAGAAATACTTTTCCTGCTTGTAAAGGAAAGACGGATAAACTAGCTTTCATATCCGCGTCACTCCCAAATCCAATGGATGGAGAACGGACCTGACAGTGTCAACTTTTGAGTTGTTTACTTCTTTTATTTTGAGCAGAAGGGAATAAGATTTTGATCAACATTTACATCTATTTTGTTGTCTGTGTAGTTTTTACAAACCAGATATTTTATGCTCATTTGGACACTATCACTGAGATAAAGATGAACCATTCAATAGAAGGAAAAAACATGAATAACACAAATGGAAATAAAACATTTAAAGTACATCTTGATTATCAAATGATAAATATTGTATGATGGCAGAAATCGAAGGCACCCAACACATTCACTATAATCAAGTCAAACTAGGATTGCAATGTACAGAGAAAACCACTATTGGACTAGATCCAGGAAGCATTAGAGGCAGAGAGAAGAAATACACAAAAATAGCTAGCTTAGTGTTAACATAGCCCACTACAGTATTCCCTTGCATTTGCCTCAAGTAAACCTAAATGGAAGCAGGTAACAATCGTTAACAACTACAAATAGCCACATTCTGTAACTACCTGTACTTACATTCCCCCCTTGCATCATTTACTGTGAGCTAAACTCCTTGGTATAGTTTACTGTAAGCTACACTTCTTGGTATAGTTTACTTTGATCTAAACTCCTTGGTATAGTTTACTTTGATCTAAACTCCTTGGTATAGTTTACTATGAGATAAACTCTTTGGTATAGTTTACTGTGAGCTAAACTCCTTGGTGTAATTTACTGTGAGATAAACTCCTTGGTGTAGTTTACTGTAAGCTACACTTCTTGGTATAGTATACTTTGATCTAAACTCCTTGGTATAGTTTACTATGAGATAAACTCTTTGGTGTAATTTACTGTGAGATAAACTCCTTGGTGTAGTTTACTGTGAGATAAACTCCTTGGTGTAGTTTACTGTGAGCTAAACTCCTTGGTGAAATACTACTAGACAGACTTAAAGTCTGGGTAGGACTCTCTGGCACATCACTTAACTGGTTTGAATCCTACTTGAAGGACCGACAATACTTTGTGTCGGTAGGTAATTACACATCAGAGCTGACTAGGATGACATGTGGTGTTCCCCAAGGCTCAATACTGGGGCCTCTTCTGTTCAACATCTACATGCTTCCACTGGCTCAGATTATGAAAAACAACAAAGTGTGTTATCATAATTATGCAGATGACACACACATCTACATAACTACATCACCAGGGGACTATAGTCCCATACAAGGGCTGGCTAAATGCATTGAAGAAATCAATAACTGGATGTGCCAGAACATTCTTCAATTAAACAAAGATAAAACAGAAGTAATTGTTTTTGGTCCCAAGGACGAACATTGAAAGTCAGCGCTCAGCTTCAATCACTGACGTTAAAAACCTCAAACCAAGCCAGAAATCTAGTAGTTATGGATTCAGAGCTCAACCTGAACAGCCATATCAAGACAATTACAAAATCAGCCTACTACCACCTGAAGAATATATCAAGGGTTAGAGGACTTATGTCTCAACAGGATCTGGAGAAACTTGTCCATGCATTTATCTTCAGTAGACTGGACTACTGTAACGGTGTGTTCACAGGTCATTTATCTTCAGTAGACTACTGTAACGGTGTGTTCACAGGTCATTTATCTTCAGTAGACTTGACTACTGTAACGGTGTGTTCACAGGTCATTTATCTTCAGTAGACTGGACTACTGTAACGGTGTGTTCACAGGTCATTTATCTTCAGTAGACTGGACTACTGTAACGGTGTGTTCACAGGTCATTTATCTTCAGTAGACTGGACTACTGTAACGGTGTGTTCACAGGTCATTTATCTTCAGTAGACTGGACTACTGTAACGGTGTGTTCACAGGTCATTTATCTCCAGTAGACTGGACTACTGTAACGGTGTGTTCACAGGTCATTTATCTTCAGTAGACTGGACTACTGTAACGGTGTGTTCACAGGTCATTTATCTTCAGTAGACTTGACTACTGTAACGGTGTGTTCACAGGTCATTTATCTTCAGTAGACTTGACTACTGTAACGGTGTGTTCACAGGTCATTTATCTTCAGTAGACTGGACTACTGTAACGGTGTGTTCACAGGTCATTTATCTTCAGTAGACTTGACTACTGTAACGGTGTGTTCACAGGTCATTTATCTTCAGTAGACTGGACTACTGTAACGGTGTGTTCACAGGTCATTTATCTTCAGTAGACTGGACTACTGTAACGGTGTGTTCACAGGTCATTTATCTTCAGTAGACTACTGTAACGGTGTGTTCACAGGTCATTTATCTTCAGTAGACTGGACTACTGTAACGGTGTGTTCACAGGTCATTTATCTTCAGTAGACTACTGTAACGGTGTGTTCACAGGTCATTTATCTTCAGTAGACTTGACTACTGTAACGGTGTGTTCACAGGTCATTTATCTTCAGTAGACTACTGTAACGGTGTGTTCACAGGTCATTTATCTTCAGTAGACTTGACTACTGTAACGGTGTGTTCACAGGTCATTTATCTTCAGTAGACTGGACTACTGTAACGGTGTGTTCACAGGTCATTTATCTTCAGTAGACTACTGTAACGGTGTGTTCACAGGTCATTTATCTTCAGTAGACTGGACTACTGTAACGGTGTGTTCACAGGTCATTTATCTTCAGTAGACTTGACTACTGTAACGGTGTGTTCACAGGTCATTTATCTTCAGTAGACTAGACTACTGTAACGGTGTGTTCACAGGTCATTTATCTTCAGTAGACTGGACTACTGTAACGGTGTGTTCACAGGTCATTTATCTTCAGGAGACTGGACTACTGTAACGGTGTGTTCACAGGTCATTTATCTTCAGTAGACTGGACTACTGTAACGGTGTGTTCACAGGTCATTTATCTTCAGTAGACTGGACTACTGTAACGGTGTGTTCACAGGTCATTTATCTTCAGTAGACTGGACTACTGTAACGGTGTGTTCATAGGCATTGTAATTTGAAGTAATTTGAAGGGGGAGAAAACATACAAACCAGAACGCTCGCACATATGTAGCATGTTAGAGTTATAAATAACTTGTCCAATTATTTGGGGGGGCTCAAGAACAATTTAGGGGGCCTTCTTCAGGGGAGGGCCTCAAAGGCTCACTGGCAAAGTGACGGAGAAGAGCTTGAGTCGGAGTCGGAGGCTCCAGCTGGAGGGTGAAGATAACGAGAGGACCCGACCGGTTATGACCATTGTGATAAACCGATAAAAGGCAACAAGTTGTTGTTTCAGAAGAGGAAAAACCCAAAGTAAAATAGATCTGCACATCGGGCCTCCAGGAGGATGAGGGGCAGTCTGAGGACACCTGGTGGACGGATGGAGAAGGACACTCAGAGGGACCTTCAACACAGAAATATGTAGGTTTTTAAAGACAATTTCAATACTTTTTGTCTGTCAAACGAAGGATAATTCCCTCGTCAACCGGAGCAGACAGCATGAAGTCAGAGCTCTGCTTCCTGCCGGGTGGCTGCAGCAGCGATGTGGTCGCCTCTGTGGTTTGAACTGAGCGTTTCTATCGGAGCGTCTCTGGCGTCTCTCTGACCTCGTTTGACTGAAGACAGGAAACTATTAATCAGACAAATCACTGTTTACTGTCAGAGGCGTCAGCACTTTTCTCCCAAACCAGGATATGACCGAGTCTGGTCTGTGAACCTCTACGGCCTCACCAGCGCCACCAGGAGGCCGTAAGCATCACTGACCCCTATGGTTGTTTAAACTTCTATACAACCAGAGGAGTCACCCCCTGGTGGTCAGGAGAGAGAATGCAGCTTAAACACATGAAGCATAGACTTCACTCAAAGACCCGGAAGTTTGTCTTTTGAAGTTGGCTTACCGTTACAGTAGTCAAGTCTACTGAAGATAAATGACCTGTGAACACACCGTTACAGTAGTCAAGTCTACTGAAGATAAATGACCTGTGAACACACCGTTACAGTAGTCAAGTCTACTGAAGATAAATGACCTGTGAACACACCGTTACAGTAGTCCAGTCTACTGAAGATAAATGACCTGTGAACACACCGTTACAGTAGTCCAGTCTACTGAAGATAAATGACCTGTGAACACACCGTTACAGTAGTCCAGTCTACTGAAGATAAATGACCTGTGAACACACCGTTACAGTAGTCAAGTCTACTGAAGATAAATGACCTGTGAACACACCGTTACAGTAGTCTACTGAAGATAAATGACCTGTGAACACACCGTTACAGTAGTCCAGTCTCCTGAAGATAAATGACCTGTGAACACACCGTTACAGTAGTCAAGTCTACTGAAGATAAATGACCTGTGAACACACCGTTACAGTAGTGTAGTCTACTGAAGATAAATGACCTGTGAACACACAGTTACAGTAGTCTAGTCTACTGAAGATAAATGACCTGTGAACACACCGTTACAGTAGTCCAGTCTACTGAAGATAAATGACCTGTGAACACACCGTTACAGTAGTCCAGTCTACTGAAGATAAATGACCTGTGAACACACCGTTACAGTAGTCTAGTCTACTGAAGATAAATGACCTGTGAACACACCGTTACAGTAGTCCAGTCTACTGAAGATAAATGACCTGTGAACACACCGTTACAGTAGTCCAGTCTACTGAAGATAAATGACCTGTGAACACACCGTTACAGTAGTCAAGTCTACTGAAGATAAATGACCTGTGAACACACCGTTACAGTAGTCCAGTCTACTGAAGATAAATGACCTGTGAACACACCGTTACAGTAGTCCAGTCTACTGAAGATAAATGACCTGTGAACACACCGTTACAGTAGTCCAGTCTACTGAAGATAAATGACCTGTGAACACACCGTTACAGTAGTCCAGTCTACTGAAGATAAATGACCTGTGAACACACCGTTACAGTAGTCTAGTCTACTGAAGATAAATGACCTGTGAACACACCGTTACAGTAGTCCAGTCTACTGAAGATAAATGACCTGTGAACACACCGTTACAGTAGTCCAGTCTACTGAAGATAAATGACCTGTGAACACACCGTTACAGTAGTCTACTGAAGATAAATGACCTGTGAACACACCGTTACAGTAGTCTAGTCTACTGAAGATAAATGACCTGTGAACACACCGTTACAGTAGTCCAGTCTACTGAAGATAAATGACCTGTGAACACACCGTTACAGTAGTCCAGTCTACTGAAGATAAATGACCTGTGAACACACCGTTACAGTAGTCAAGTCTACTGAAGATAAATGACCTGTGAACACACCGTTACAGTAGTCAAGTCTACTGAAGATAAATTCATGGACAAGTTTCTCTAAATCCTGTTGAGACATAAGTCCTCTAACCCTTGATATATTATTCAGGTGATACTAGGCTGATTTTGTAATTCTCTTGATATGGCTGTTCAGGTTGAGGTCTGAATCCATAATATAGTAAGCGTATACATAAAACATGGTCGTGGTTGGCACAGACCTCAGATCAGAGCAGAAAGCCCCTTCAGGCAGTGAAGCTGTTTCCAGTCAGCAGCTTTCCTAGAAAGAGCCGGAGATCAAAGCGACCGCAGCTCACACACATATTCCTCAGATGATGATGATGATGATGATGATGATGATGATGATAAAGACGAACGGCTTCCTCAGAACCTCCTCCCCTTTTCTCAACACGACAGGTTCTGCTCTTTTTTACTTTTTTTTTTAAATTTGCTGTAAATGTATCAATAAAGTTCTGTTGGGATCTGAGAGCTCATCACGAGCTCTGGGTTTAAAGGTTGTCACTAGATCCTGATATCAGATAACGATCTGCTATCAATACCATTAATACATCAATACTATGATTAATATCTTTGTATTTATTGGTTATATTAAAAAAAAAATGGAAACAAAGTTAAAAACCATTGACCCCTTGTTTTTTTGTTGCTGTTTTTTTGCTGTGTGTCATCTTCATTTACTCTCAACCAGTAACATATAGACTGATATTTACACATCTGAACAACATCTCACATGTGTACCTTTTATTATAACACCAAAGTTATTCAAATTATTCAAATAGCCCTAGTGGTTGCAGAGATACACCTTTTTAGTTTGGGGATGACATTTTCGAGCAGAGGCCTAAAAATAGGTGGGTTTTTAAAAGGTTTAATTAAGTCAACACATAAAGAAGGGTTTGTTATTGAGTTGTATGTAACTTCACACACGTACGACACATGTATCAGGTTGACTTGTATGTAACTTCTCAGCCTCCCTCTCGAAAACCTTTCTTTTTTCTCGTGGTTTTCGTCTGCAGCTCAGAGAGAGACGCAGGAAGTAGGAGGTCTCTCAGATCTTTGATAATCAACCCGTCAATCAAACCAGGTCAGAGCGAGTGGGCGGCGTGGGCAACATGGCGGATTGTGATGATTCAGCATTCTGAACCGAGTCACAACACGACTGTAAACCAGGTCGTTCTGCAGCGCTCACATCCGGCATCACATGATGCTGCTCAGGCACAGGCCTGAACAACCTCCACAGAGTGAAGACAGGGGGGCGGCTCAGAGGGACCAGGGGCCCACTGGTGACCAGGGCCCACCGGTGACCAGGGCCCACCGGTGACCAGGGGCCCACCGGTGACCAGGGGCCCACCGGTGACCAAGGGCCCACCGGTGACCAGGGGCCCACCGGTGACCAGGGGCCCACCGGTGACCAAGGGCCCACCGGTGACCAGGGGCCCACCGGTGACCAGGGGCCCACCGGTGACCAGGGCCCACCGGTGACCAAGGGCCCACCGGTGACCAGGGGCCCACCGGTGACCAGGGCCCACCGGTGACCAGGGGCCCACCGGTGACCAGGGGCCCACCGGTGACCAGGGCCCACCGGTGACCAAGGGCCCACCGGTGACCAGGGCCCACCGGTGACCAGGGCCCACCGGTGACCAGGGGCCCACCGGTGACCAGGGGCGGAAAAATAAATGAAATTGAGTGAAACAAAAACAAACAGTGTGTCTTTGTGGTCATTTTGTGTCTCTTTGTCGTTGTTTTGTGTCTCTTTGTGGTGTGTGTGTGTGTGTGTGTGTGTGTGTGTGTGTGTGTGTGTGTGTGTGTGATTGATGTGAGTTCTTCTTCTCTGAACGTTCTGCTCAGACGGATCAACAACCAGCTGAAACTCACATATTAAATATGAATATTCTTTAGAGCTTTAAAAGGTTTTATCACACTTTCCTTTTCTGCTATAACTTTAAGTTGTGAGCAGCTCGTGCATCCAGATGACCGTAAACATGAACCCCTCCCATGGACTCGATGGATCGGCCCGTCAAGGCTACCGGACCTCTGGTGGTTTGACTCCAGGACCAGGACCAGGACCAGGACCAGGACCAGGACCAGGACCAGGACCAGGACCCGGACCAGGACCAGGACCCGGCCCAGGAATCAGAGGTTAAATAACACCAAAAGGAGAAGCTCAGAGGAATCAGAGGTTAATATAGACTTAGTTAAGATTATTAGATAACCTCAAAAGTAAGTCATTGTTTTCAACTTTTCCTCAGTGCATTTATTTCGGTTTGTGAACGTCGTTGCTGCTCTGTGTTCAGGAGGTTCCATGAATCTGCATATTCCTCCATCAATATTTTAATTGTTTCTCTTATTTTGATTTGTTTCCAAACAGAAAACTGGACAAACTACACTCTGGAGCTGTAATTAAAAGAAAGAAAATGAATACAGTTCATTATTGGATATCTGTTCATATATATTATGTTCTATTTATGATTTGAGTTTATTTAACATAACTATTTAAAATAAATTTCAGTCCGTATTTATTGACAACGTTGATGTATTTATTCAGGTTGAATGTGGTGTTGAATAAAAAAGAGTTTGAACAAAAAAGTGAAGCGTCATTGTTTTATTTTTCAATTCAAAATATAATGTGATTTCTGTACATCATCATCATCATCATCATCATCATCATCATCATCATCATCATCATCATCACCATCATCATCATGATCTCACCCTGACTCCTTTACATTGACGAAACAGACACACACACACACACACACACACACACACACACACACGGCTGTAAACCTGGTTATTCACCAGGAAAATGTATTTTGTTTCTGATCAGGAAGTCCTGTGATGTAGCTAGCGTTAGCCACACGAGCTAGCTGCTGTCTGTTGTTGAGAGCAAAAGTCTGGTTTGCAAAACACCCGACGTAATAATTGAGTAAATTCTCTTGACGTTCAGAACTACGAGACCAAAAGTACCAAAGAAATACAAATCTAGGCTCCTGTGAAAGCGGGACTGACGTTTTTGTTTTTTTTACAGGATCTCAAATGTCTTTTGACCCGGACTCGTCTCGGTTTCATTGCCGTCTTTGACGCGGTGTTTGTGGACTCTCCGTCTCCGACCAGGACACGGACCTGGACCAGGACCCGGACCAGGACCTGGACCAGGACCCGGACCAGGACCAGGACCAGGACCAGGACCAGGACCAGGACCCGGACCAGGACCAGGACCAGGACCAGGACCAGGACCCGGACCCGGACCTGGACCAGGACCCGGACACGGACCAGGACCAGGACCAGGACCAGGACCAGGACCAGGACCAGCACCAGGACCAGGACCCGGACCAGGACCAGGACCAGCACCAGGACCAGGACCAAGACCAGGACCCGGACCTGGACCAGGACCAGCACCAGGACCAGGACCAGCACCAGGACCAGGACCAGCACCAGGACCAGGACCAAGACCAGGACCCGGACCTGGACCAGGACCAGCACCAGGACCAGGACCAGGACCAGCACCAGGACCAGGACCAGGACCAGGACCAGCACCAGGACCAGGACCCGGACCCGGACCAGGACCAGGACCAGCACCAGGACCAGGACCAAGACCAGGACCCGGACCTGGACCAGGACCAGCACCAGGACCAGGACCAGCACCAGGACCAGGAACAGGACCAAGACCAGGACCAGGAACAGGACCAGGTCGGTGAGAAAGTTTCCCCCCAAAGTTCCCTGACGACGATGTTCGTGAAGCTGCTGAAGCATTTATCCAGTGTCACGCTGTGACCTAGAAAAAAGTGCTGCAACTTTTTGTGTGTGCAGAATGACTGAGCGTCTGCGTGGACGCTGAAAGTGGGTCGAGCGTCGTGTGGTTTCAGAGACGAGGATCAAAGACGCCCCAGGTAAAGCCCGGCGGCGACGTCACCAGAGGAGGCGACGCTCGTCAGGATAAATGCCGGCGCTTTACCGGACGTCCAGCAGAACACCAGAGAAGAAGAAGAGGAGGAGGAGGACCACCAGGACTACAGCAGAGGACTCAGATCAGGTCTGAACATTACACTTCTGACCTGAACCTCCAGCAGAACCCCAGGAGCCTGGAGATCTAATTCATTCATTTAGAATAAGCAAAAAGGACAACGAGGACCAAACGGCAGCATGTTCTCCTCCAGAGTGACGGTGAGAGCTTCTCCTTCTGGTGTTATTTATTCATACAATTATTGCTATTATTATATATTTGAATATTTATAAAATGATGTGTTCCCATGTCAATTATGATACTTGCTTATGAATGCTGATATATTTTAAATGGTCTGATACACAAGTAATACACATGTTTTAAGGGTTCACAAATTGCATTTTAAATTATAGTCCATATTTATTTAGAACCTTCCCCTCTGCAACATTTGAATAATTTCACCAACTCTTGATGAAGACGATCATAAGAGGGAAATACAATTCAGAAATAAAAAATGCAGATATGATTTATGCAAAAAGTAAAATAATACAAAACTGTGTGCAAGGGTTTATTTCTCCTCCTCTTCCTCAGGCTGCCTGTGTGATGGTGATGGTGATGATGATGGTGATGATGATGATGATGATGACGGCGGAGGCCGCGGCCATGCCGAAAGCAGCCGGCCAATCAAAGCACTCGGCGAGGACACACAGGAAGTCCTCTGACGGCGCGGCAGTGGAAACGGTCCCCCTGCAGCTGGACCCCAACGCGTTGGTTCCCTCCAGGCACGCGAGGCCGCTGCAGAACGCCTCCGTCTCCCCGTGGACCTACAAGTACGGAAGCCCAGAAGACCCAGAAGACATGCTCCTTCATCATATTTAGAGATGAAGAGATGTTTATGTATGTTTATATATTTCTCTCGTCCTCAGCGTCTCCCACGACGCCTCTCTGTTCCCTCCGGTGCTGTCGGAGGCCCGCTGTCTGCTGCGAGGCTGCCTGGACTCGGAGGGCCGGGAAGACCTGAGCCTGGAGTCCAGACCCATCATGCACCAGGTGCTGCTGCTGCGCCGGGTCAAGTCGGCGGGGGCGGGGTCAGGGGTGGGGCCAGGGGCGGGGCCCAGCTACCACTACCGGCTGGAGTCCCGCCTCCTCGCCGTGGGCTGCACCTGCGTCCGACCCGTCGTCCGACGTCAAGACTGAAGACCAGCAGAGACCCGGACCCGCTGCTAGGTGAGCAGAAGACCTGCGAAACAAACTTATGATTTCATGTGTGGGAGCTTTAACCTTCTGTCTTGTTGTGAATGAATACGTCGAAATTAAGGGATATAAGCTCCAACACAAGAACACCTTAACTAGTGTCATATTATGATAGATATGTATAATCAGTTACTATTAGTTTCAAAGTACTTTGCAGGTTTTATTTTGAAGGAGGGAAAGCTAGATGAGAATACATATGACAGGAGGAAGAATGATCTGTAAACCTGTGAGTCATCTGCATAGAAAGATATATTATATTAGATATATTAGACGTGAAGTATGAAGTAATGATTATTATTTAGATGTAAAATAGGCTCATCATGACTATTCAAGATGACTATTCAAGAGACATAAAGTATGACCTTGTACATCAGAATAAGAACAAGTTATGAATCAGAGGTTAATATAGACTTAGTTAAGATTATTAGATAACCTCAAAAGTAAGTCATTGTTTTCAACTTTTCCTCAGTGCATTTATTTCGGTTTGTGAACGTCGTTGCTGCTCTGTGTTCAGGAGGTTCCATGAATCTGCATATTCCTCCATCAATATTTTAATTGTTTCTCTTATTTTGATTTGTTTCCAAACAGAAAACTGGACAAACTACACTCTGGAGCTGTAATTAAAAGAAAGAAAATGAATACAGTTCATTATTGGATATCTGTTCATATATATTATGTTCTATTTATGATTTCAGTTTATTTAACATAACTATTTAAAATAAATTTCAGTCCGTATTTATTGACAACGTTGATGTATTTATTCAGGTTGAATGTGGTGTTGAATAAAAAAGAGTTTGAACAAAAAAGTGAAGCGTCATTGTTTTATTTTTCAATTCAAAATATAATGTGATTTCTGTACATCATCATCATCATCATCATCATCATCACCATCATCATCATGATCTCACCCTGACTCCTTTACATTGACGAAACAGACACACACACACACACACACACACACACACACACACACACACACACACACACACACACACACACACACACATTGGCACTGTTGGCACGGCCACAACACGCAGTAAAAACCCCTGTGAACCATCTAATGATGAAAACGCAGCGTCCTTCAGAGGTTTTCTTCCCGGTATCGAGAGTTCATCTCATTAGAAAGAGTCCTGGTTGCGAAGAGGAGGTCGAGCAGTCGGACTCGCCCTCAGTCCTGCTCCTCTTTTTCTTCTTCTCTCACTCTTTTCAGAGCCTCTTCCCGTCAGGCTCCCAGTCGGAGGCGCGCCGGGCCGCCGGCACTTCAATCCGCTCGTCAGGCCTCCGAAATGGCTTCCAAAGAAAGTTCAGCTTGTGTTGTGATCAGGCCATCAAGACACCTGGAGGCAGAGCAAAGGGGTGGAGTTAGCTCAGCGCTAACAACGTTCTCCTGATTCAGACGCTCAACAGAAAGAACAACTTTATGGCCAGATATGCAGAGCACATTCCTCCATTTGGTCCAATGACGGGAACTCTTAATGAAAGGGTTTTTACTATCTTTATTTGGGGAAGATCCTTCTGTTCCAAAACAACTGTAAAGGACCAATTGGACATTTGGGGAAATATTTTTGGGTTCCGTGAGAAGAAACCATTTTCATGTTTGTGAATATGAATCTACAGCCAAGAAAACATTGGGAACATAATCCCTCGAAAAAAGCATGTTGCCGTTGTTACACTAAAGATATAACATTTATATCAGCTTTAGCGGTACTCTGGTTACCTTTGGACAGAACCAGGCTAGCTGTTTCCGGTCCTTATGCTAAGCTAAGCTAAGGTTCCTTTTCTATGTATCGACATCAGAGTGGTATCGATGTGAACATTCAGCTATTAGCAATTAAAACTGCCTTTTGGGTTCAGAACAAACACAGACCCTGAATCTCATCTCGTCAAATCATCCCCAGAAATATTAGAACAACGTGTTTCATATCGTATCCTTTTATACAAACATACAAGTCACCCTGAGATATTTGGTTAGCAAAGGTTCCCCGAAAAGCACTGAAGAGTTTGTGTTATTTGTTTTCTTGCTGAGAGTGAGATGAGAGTATCGATACAAACCTCATGTGAGTGCAGTACAGCGCCGGTTAGCTTAGCTTAGCATAAAGACTGGAAGCAGGGGGAAACAGCTAGCCTGGCTCTGCCCAATGTCACACCTGCAAACACCTTGAGAGCTCTCTGATTGGCATGTCGTATCTTCTTGGTTGAATCCTGACTATTATGTAGCTGCGCGTTGCCAGATTCAGTTGGTGAGCTCCTGGTTTGGGTTTTGGTGGAAGTAATGGTAGCAAACCTGGCGCCCTCACCGAGGAAGCTGCTCACAGTCACTGTTGTTGGACAAGAAGTTGTTCCAGCTTTCATGTGCGTGTGCAGACGAGACGCAACATGGGAATCAGAAAGCTTTACAGGTGTCTGAAGGCGTAACATTGTACCAAGCCAGGCTACCTGTTTCCCCTGCTTCCAGTCTTTATGCTAAGCTAAGCTAACCTCGCCCAGCTCCAATGAGATTAATATTGATCTCTCTGCAATCAAACTATTACTTTCATAGTGCTTTTCCATGTAATGTTGTATACGGCACTACTGTTTTCATATTTGGTCTCAGTGTGGCTACCCAGAATCCCCTCCTCCTCCTCCTCCTCCTCCTCCTCCTCCTCCTCCTCCAGCTCGTCCTCACCTCCACACTGTGCTTGTCCTGAAAGACACAAACACAAACTCCTTTTAGTGATTCATTCCCAGGAAGTAGAATCTAAATTGAGTCGTTTAAATGAGAAAGAACCGCAACAATAAAACCTCCGTCCTCACCTCCACGTGCAGTCGCTCCTGTGAGGCGTTCAGGTGCATCTGCCGCTGCTCCTTGTCGGCGTCGGCGCGGTGCTCTTGGCGCTCTTTGGTCAGAGCTTTCTGAGCGACTTCCCGCTCGTGCTCCCTCCTCTCGGCCAGGTGCCTCAGCAGCTCCGCCTCCTGACACTAGAGGGAGACAGAGGGGGGATTTACAGTGAGCTTCTACCTGCAAGAACATTTTGAGTTCTGCTTTTACAACAGAATCCCAGTCTTTTTGTGTGTCCGATTTTACAGCAGAGAGGACTCACGATGAGTCTGTTGAGTTTCTTTGTGGCCTTATTTTCTGCCGTGTGATGTTGCACCAAAAATCTGAAGACCTCCATCAAACTAGGTAGCAGACTTCATACTGACAGTCAGAAACATGACTAAAAGCCAGTGTTGTGGCCTTCATGTTCTTAATTTCTTGAATTCCTCCATAAATGTGGAATAACAGTCAAATAACGTGTGGGGTTCCTCAGGGATCGACTGTAGGGCCTCTGCTTTTTCTCTTTTCCACCAGAACTAAAGAATGGATTGTTGTGAAATTTCATCCAGACATTCATGTTCCTCTCAGGATGAATTATAGTCACTTTGTTCATCCAATATTGTTTTTATGATCAAATACCTGCAAAATGAATGACGTTCCCATTTGGCCTTTGTGCTAATATGCAAACATTAGCTCAAAAGTGGATCGCATGAAGGCGTCGCTCGTAGTGAGAACCATTGTGATCTCTCAATAGAAATAAGGAATGGGTTTATGTTCACACACCTTCCTCCTCTCCTGAGCAGCGTCCAGCTTCTTCTGGATCTCCTCCAGAGAGGGTTTCTGGCGAGGCGGCGTGGTCGCCCTGAGCTCGGGGCCGCCGTCGAAGGTGGGCGGCTTCAGGATGACCTCGAAGGCCTGGCCGCTCGTCCGCTTGCTCAGCTCGATCACTTCCATGTCCCGGATGTTGCACAGGTTCAGGTCCACCACGCCTGCTGAGGGAAGAGCACGCGGCCATGAGGCGACCACAACGGAGAACCTTCTGTCTTTGTTCTGAAGTCATTTCATAATCATAAGATCAAGGATGTGGACTTTATGTTTCTTTGTCCACTAAGTTTCCTGTTGCCTGTTCCTGCTGGGTGGACAGCCCAAGATAATGATGATTGATGCTTGATCAATAACTATCATTCTATGTCTATGTTTATTGTTATGCACCTTTCACGAGTCAAATTCCTTGTATGTGCAACGTACGGCAAATAAAAGATTCTGATTCTAACACATCGGTTATCTCTCTGACACGTCGGTTATCTCTCTGACAGGGTTCTTACAGTCATGGAAAACCTGGAAAAGTCATGGAATTTTAAAATGGTTATTTCCAGGCCTGGAAAAGAAATCCCAAAGGTTTTGGAAAAGTCATGGACATGTGTTATGTTCCCGCCCAAAGCTGTGAACCTGGTGAAACACAGAGACTATATATAAATGTTTATTAATATTAAATATTAAATTATTTTAATCAAACTATTGTCTCATTCATTTGTGTCATTTAAGGTTTGCTGTATGCTTTGTATTCTCATCGTTAGTTTAAATACTACATTTTCTCACTTTTTCATGTTTACACCCAGACTTCACTAAATGTTTGTTATGGACATTTGGTTTAAAGTCATGGAAAAGTCCTGGAACCCACAGATGGAGCTGACTAAAGCAGACTGATAAGGTTGGAGTGAAGCGGCTTGCTGACCTTCCTGCTGGTCGGCTCTGGCGTCTCTGGGTTGGGGGAGGATGCAGGAGCAGAAGAGAGACACCAGGGGGAGCTCCCGCATCTTCTCTCTGTACGCTGGATGATGCCGAGAGAGAAGAGAGAAGCTGAGCAACAGATCTTCTACAGAAATGAACAAGGCGTCATGTAAGGGGTCCGGCGGTGTGGAAGCGGAGGTCTTACCTGCTAGAGTCATGCTGCTGCTATTTCCTGTCAAAGACACTGTGGTGAGGTAGCGGGTTCCTGAGGACAGACCGGGGAACACAGCGTTATGACACTCGTTAGCAGGAACTACAAACTAAAAGGACTCAAATAAAATAAGAAAAAATGACAAATATGAACCGAACAAAAGGCGAAATGAAGAGACGCTGCTGGGAATTCCTCTTTTAACCTCATGGCATCAAGCCCTGTTTTCCTAAGATCCGAATGGTTAGGGTACGCATACTAAATGATGATTATGTCCTCAACCACAAGGCCTATTTGAATCATTTAAAAAGGTATAATGTACAGGAAACCCTTGGGAACATAGATAATGAGTTCATATATGGGTTACTGGTATATTGGTTTATGAGTGCACAAAAAAGGAAAATACATATATATTTTGGTAAAAAATAATAAAAAGTTGTATTTTCTTATCGTAACTATATTTGCTATATTTGTATAACATACATGTTAAGAGCATCTGTGTGAAGTTTGTCTTTGATTGATGAAGTTAAGTCTTCTTAATGATGAACTGGTTGGATGGTTGTTCACCAGATATGACTTCTTGAGGCATCCTGTTTAATCATGTTGAAATATTGCTAATAAAATACAAGTTTGACACATTTATTCACAGCGACGCCCTCTGGAGCGGATCTCTTGTGACTGATTGGTCAGCTGGTTCCTCTCATGACTCACGAATGAACCAGAGAGACTGAAGCCGCCTCCTGATCAGCTGCTGCTCACACACGGGAAGCTGACCTGTCTTCATCACCAACCTGTCTTCATTACTAACTATGTCTTCATCACTTTTCTGTCTACCGGCTGTAGCTCAGGGGACGAGTGGTTGTCCATCAATCACAAGGTCGCTGGTTCAATCCCCAGTCCCCCCATAGTTCACATGTCTCATCTCCCTGAGACTCTGAACCCCTAGCTGCTCCTCTCAGGGCAGAACTCTGCTCCTTAACCAAGGACGGGTCAAATGCAGAAAATAATTCCTCCAAGGGGATTAATAAAGGATAATTGTCTTCATCAGTAACCATGTGAAGACAGATGTCTGCCTTTAGATGTAAGAGATCCAGATCTCAAACTAATATTCACTTTGAAAAAAACAACATGATTCTGTTTGTGTGTTAATGTGATTATCCTTTAAGGGACGAGCCTGTGTGTGTGTGTGTGTGTGTGTGTGTGTGTGTGTGTGTGTGTGTGTGTGTGTGCAGGCTTAGCGATGATGTCATTGTTGCCAGTAAGCGCATCACCTTCTGCAGAGTCGAGCACGCAGCTCCAACACTGAACGGATCATGAAGAGAAAAACAACAACAACAACAACAAAAGATGCAGAAAAAAAAGAAGCAAAATAAAAATGATTCAAAAGAATAAAATGATCTGCAGGTGAATGAAAGA
>JBAMJR010000061.1:0-50000 GCA_038501785.1 Myoxocephalus aenaeus | reverse complement strand
GTGTTGCATCTAGAAACCGGTTGATGGCTTCTAGAGGGTAGATGTCTATGGGTGCTTCGTTCTCAAGCCCACTAGCTTCCAGTGGCATCTCCTCCTCCGCTTCGCCGTCCGCGAACTCAGCCGGACCGCCGTCCTCAGCAGGCCCCTCCTCAGCGGGGCCGGCAGTCCCCTCTTCAGCAGGGCCGGCAGTCCCCTCCTCAGCAGGGCCGGCAGTCCCCTCCTCAGCGGGCCCAGCAGGCCCCTCCTCCATGGGGCCAGCAGGCCCCCCTTCAGTGGGCCCAGCAGGCCCCCCCTCCATGGGGCCATCAGGCCCCTCCTCAGTGGGCCCAGCAGGCCCCTCCCCAGTGGGCCCAGCAGGCCCCTCTTCCATGGGGCCAACAGGCCCCTCTTCCGCGAGGCCAGCAGGCCCCTCTTCCGCGAGGCCAGCAACATTTCCTCCTCTCCTGCTGCTCTCCTGCAGCCTCCTTCCTCCTCTCCTGCTGCTCTCCTGCAGCCTCCTTCCTCCTCCGGCCTTCAGCTCTGCATCACCGCTCATCCCCGGACAGCTCTACCACGATCCTCCGCACCAGCTTCTTCACCCTGAACTGTTCCAGTTGGGTGAAACCTTCTCTGCCTTTTTTCCGCAACAGAGAAAGAGCAGATTCCCACAACCCCTCTTTGTCCGAAAAGTGGTCCTCTAACTTCATCCCCCTCTCGTTCTTCGTGTCCTTGAGGAACTTCTGAATCCTCTCTAAGCTGTAGACCTTCCTATCACTCTTCCACTCAGGTTTAGACCCAGAGGAGTCGCTCCCAGCAGAGTACTCCTCCCCACTGGACCCAGACTCTGCCGTCCCTCCCCCGACTCTCCCGGAGCCCCCTGCTCCCTTTTTCGGCTGTGAGCTTCCGGCGTCCCCCCTGGACTTCCTCTTCAGGCGACCAGCTGTAGGCCCCTCTTCCTCTCCCCTCCATGTCTGCCTCGCTCCCTCCCACCCCAACATCCTCCACACCTTCCTCTCGCTCCTCCTTCTCACCTGCCTCCTTCTGACCCCCGTCATCCCCCTGCTGGACCCCTTCCACTTCCTGGACCACGTCCACCGTCTGGACCCTGTCCGCCTGGAGCCCCCCTGCCTCCTCCTCTGCTTCCTCCTCTGCCTCCTCCTCCTCCTCCTCTGCCTGTCCTCCCACATCCTCCTGCTGGACGTCTCCCGCCCCCTCCTGACTCTCCACCACCCCCTCCTGACCCACCTTTTGGACCCCACCTGTCCCCTCCTGTGCTGCCCGGTCGTCCTGAGGGTCTCTGCCCCCCGGCTCTTCCTCTGCAGCCCTCGGCTCCCCAGCAGGAGCTCCTGCAGCGCCCTCACCTGCCCTCCTCTCAGGACAGGCTCTGGCCAGGTGTCCTGGGCTCCTGCACACAAAGCATCTCGCCCCTGAGGTGGCGAACATAACATAATCAAAGTCTTCGACTCTCACTCTGACCACGTGGTCGAGGTCTCGGCTCCTGTCGTTTAAAATCATAAGCAGCTGCCTCCTGTGCGACACTACGTGCCGCAACAGCGGCGACCTGAACCCCGAGGAAACCTTCCTCACCTGGGACATGACTCTCCCACACTTAGCCAGCTCCCTGACCAGAGCCTCGTCCTTGACGAACGGCGGCACATTGGACACAGTAACCCGGACCGCCGGCGTGGAGAGCGGCATGACGGCCACGGCCGCGCCGTTCACCTGCACCCCGCCCGCCACCACCATGTTGGCTTTCTCCACGCTGTCTAGAAACAGCACCACCCCGCCGCTCATGCGGGCAGCGGACACGACGCTGCCGTGCCCCACCACCCGGCCCACGGCCAGCCCGCACTCCTCTACGGAGCACGGGAAGCCCGCCACCCTCACCCCGTGTCTCCGGGTCAGGCCGCTGTAGTCCATGCTGCGCCGCCCGGCGTGAGCCGAGCAGCCACAGACACACAAAACGAACCCAACAAAACCCCACGTACACACAACACACACAAACCCCACCGTGACACTACACACTATATTAACACTGCTCCAACTATGAAACTACCACTACCAACTCACACGATCCGCTCTCAGCTCTCCACCGCCATGCTTCCTCTCAGAGAGAGAGAGAGAGAGAGAGAGAGAGAGAGAGGGAGGGAGAGAGAGGGAGGGAGAGAGAGAGAGAGAGAGAGAAAGAGAGAGAGAGACTTTTGACTTTTACAAAACCTTTATTTGACACTCATTTAAAAACACTGTTCTTATGACTTTTTCTTCCATTTCTTCCCTTCTTTTCCCCCAAAAAACTTTATTTACCAATCAGCCAAAAAGCGTTCCTATGGGGACGAAAACCTAAACTAAGAAATAGAAAATTAAAATAAAAGCTTCAGTTGGATCCTTTTACTACTATTTGAACGACTATTACTGTGACAGTAAAATCGTTGTTTCCATCTTTTCCAGTTATACATTTAAAATACAAGTATTTTCAGAAGTTCAGTTCAATGCTTTTGGGCTTCAACACTTTTTATCAGGTAGTTTCTCTTTTCTCTGTTTTCAGCATTCCAACAGGAAATGCATTTTCTAGTTTACTCTCTTTTCCCTCAGGATGGCCTCATGTTTGTCTGCATGCTAACCTTAATGCAACTTCAGCCTAACAAGACATTCACACTCATCCACTTGTCCTGCCTCGTCTGCCATCCACCACCACCCCTTTCCCTCACAGCCAGCCATCTACTGCTCTTCACCTCACTCCTCTTCTTTTGGATTTAACAGAGCAACGCTTGGCTCTCACAGAGATCTTCTATCAGTCAGAATACAGAGACACCAACACATTCAGCACTCAGGTGGTTGAAAGCATGAATCTATAGTCAACATGTGGTTAAACGTTGCACTAACTTCTGATGGAAAGCTGCTGGCTTATGGCAAGTCAACACGTCTGTCATTGTCTGTACAGTGATGGTCAGCTGATGTCAGCTTGACATCACATGGACTGCTGAGTGCACCAGTTGCTCATCATTGTTGGCAGTTGGATGGTAAAAAGAAGAATAAAACCTTCTTATTAAACACAGCAGCACCTTGTTGTACTTTACTCATTAGAATAGACAGTTGATCTTTCTGTTTGCTTTCATCATTAAGTTAGTTTTCTGCAGGACTACTCCTCACCCTGAAGGGCTTTCACAGCAAACAGAGATCTACATGATGAACTTGTGTTCGTCTTCAGCAGCTCTGAATCATCCTTAGATGAATAAATGAATAATAATAATGGGCGTTCAGCAGTTTGAAACAGGATCAGCTCCTCTGAACACGACTCTTTGTCCTCTACCTGCATGGGGTTGGAGGGTGGAGTCAGCTGGTCCGCTCACCTGGACTGACTCTGGGATCTTTCTGTCTCCTGACTTTCACCTTTTGGGCTTTTAGCTTTATTTATTGGTCAGTTGACTAAAACAAAGCCAGACCACATGTGGGGTCTCCCCATGCGGTCCAACCTTGAGCCAGGTTGTGACTGACAGAGATATATTTTAAATGTATTTAATATTTTACCATCCATACAGACATTTGCTAATAATGTCTGCACACTTCAGGCCTCTGAATATTGGTGCTTTCATTGGTGGCATTAACTTACATTGAAGCTCACATGATGGACTAATTCAAGCCTGCGTTCCTGTTTGGTGGTGCGGACACGTGATCCAAACCCACTACGGACGACCACCATGTTATGAGCTAAGAGGTTTTTGTCTTTTCACATATTGCTGTGAGATCAGGCTCTTTCTTTCTGTCCTGTTTCACCACCGTGTTTCTCTAAAGACTGTTTGCTCTGCTAACATCAATAAAAAAGACCTGAAGTCAACCGGTTCCTCCCTGTGCTCTGGCAATGTCCCGTGGATGTTTGATCACATTCATCTTCCACGCAAGGAAGTTACCCTTCGTTTTGGGAGGCGGATCATGAATACATTATTATTATTAGAGCGATCACAAACTGCAGACAGGAACGTACTGAACCCTAAAAAGTCAAGTTTTAAGTTCCATCAAAGTGAATGTGGCCCCTGGAGTACAGCAGTAGAACCCCTGCATCCTGCATCAAGATGAGCTATAATGATAAGAACTATAATGAGGGGTGGGCTGTGGGGACCAGAGTGTCCAGCTGGTGAATCCCAAACAGATCTTTTTGGGAGAGATATTCTGTAATATCAGCTCCTCTGATGAGAACATATTTCCTGTTCTGCTGGTTGTTTAATAATCATAAATATGGACTTTTTTAGTGAGTTCTATACAGGCCATTCCACATATCAACATTTAGAAAACATTCATAGAGCTGCAATTCATGAACTGGCCAACACTCAACCTAGTATTGAAGAAGTGCTTGTTTGTTCATGGACGCTTCATATTATAATGTTGTAACTGAATAGAGGTGGATCCTACTTCTGGGATGACGTGGAAGTTAAACAGGCGTGTTGTTGAAGTAGTTTAATGTTTTAACATTCAGACCCTCAGGCATGGCTGTGAAAGGTATTTAAACAGACCTTCAGTATGAGATGCAACGAGGGAGAAGACACTTGTGGTGAGTCCTCTTTGTCTCTTGGTGGAGGTTTTAGAGAACAGAAATAACTTTAATCTGATCTGTGGGTTAGAAAACTGGTAAGAACTGAAGTGTCTTGTTGTAATGGGGTTGAACGGTGTGGCATTTCCAGGTGATATTCCAGTTGTAGAGTTCTGAGAGTCAGTGAATCCTGAGCCATGCGTCCTGTTGTGGTGACTGCCGTCCTTCTTCTGGTGGTGCTGATGTCCATGTCAGCCTCTGCAGAATGTAAGAACCAAACTGTCACTAAATAACTTTCTACACAGACACCAGGAACACTAAACTAACAGCACTTCTTTTTATGTGAAACAGGGAATCCTGGAGAAATGTGTCGGACCAAATATCCGGCCACACCATGTAGTAAGAACTTGGGTAAAGGCTGGTTCCAGATGGATAAATACACCTGTGTGAAGGTGTTCCATACCGAGTTGTTTAATCAAGGCGAGGCAGAGGTGATAAAAACAAACACACACCAGACTACTGACAGTACATTTGACCTCTTCCTGTTCACACAGTCTCATCACTTCATTAGAAGAAGTGAGGAAAGAGGAGGAAGCTGTATTTATGGAAATGAGAAGTCCATTTACTCTCAAGTATAATCACAAGTGTTTTAATAAAGCAGGTACAGCTATGGAGGGTCATTTACCCAGAATATAATTGGCAAATAAATTCTTATAATTTTGAAATTAATTCATTGAAATTAATTCACTGAATAATATATCATTATATATATCAAATCTCATGGTTAAACTTCTCACATTAAAAGCTTGAATTCAAACATTTAAATTGAAATGGGAAACAGGAAAAGAAAATTAAATTAAGAGAAAGACAAAATTAATCATAAAGAATTGAAGTCATCTTTATATTGTTGAGGGTGATCTTGTGTATTCTCCTCAGAGCAGAAGGGAACGTGAACAGCCTTCATGACTTCAGGGTCAGGAGAAGAAAGTTCACATCAGGGGATTAGGATGCAGCCATGGTGAAGTGTTAGTGAGGAATATTTATTTTGATTGCAGAGAGCCTGTAAGAAGTTCCATCAGGGACATCTGGTATCAATCCACAGCCTTGGAAAGCTGTGTAAGGTGGAATGCGCCATGTACAGGGTCAAGACTGCAAGACTGCAATACTGGATCGGACTGCATCGGGTAAGAAGTGAATGTTTCTGATCAGTTTGTGCCTCTAATGTGTTTACAATGAAATCACAGAGGTAAACATGTGTTATTGAATTATGTTTCTATTCTCATGAATTGTCCACCAAAATAAAATAGCAACATCCTACTGAGCTGAATACTACTTACTGTGTACTTCTACCTCAGAGTAACATGTTGTAGTACTGCATTAACCTGACTGACACATGTTGATGTTATGGTGCAGATTCAGATTTTGATTCAGATTTGATTCAGATTTTTATTAGTTGGACTGCTGAAGCATTCCAACTAATAATAATAAGTTGGACAGCAACCTCTCCTTGAACACCACGTCAAGCAAATCACCTGAACTGCCTTCTTTCACTTCAAAAACATCGCCCGTCTCCGCCCATCACTCCTCATCTGCTGCCGAAACCCTGATCCACGCCTTCATCACCTCCAGAATAGATTACTGCAATAGCATTCTTTATGGCACAACATCCAAAACCCTCAATGAACTCCAGTACATCCAGAACTCTGCTGCTCGCCTGCTCACCACATCAGCCCTGTTCTCCAGAACCTCCACTGGCTCCCCGTCCCACAACGGATCCAATACAAAATCCTTCTTCTCACTCACAAAGCCCTCCATGATCAGGCCCCTCCTACCTCAGCGACCTGCTCCACCACCACCCTCCATCCCGTCAGCTCCTCTGATGCCTCCTGTCCATCCCCCATAGGACCAAGCACCTACATGGGGTGACAGCCTTCTCTATAGCGCCCCCTGCCTCTGGAGCTCTCTCCCCAAACTCATCCCAGACTGCTCTGTCCTCCACATTCAAATCCCAAATCAAAACCCACCTCTTCAGAACTGCTTTTAATGTTTGACTGTGTGCTCTTATTGTTTTTATTAATTTTTTATCTGTTTTATTATTCTACTTGTTTTATTGCATAGGTTTTTATTTTAAGACATTGTATATGTTGTGTAAAGCGACTTTGAGTATTAAGAAAAGCGCTATATAAATTAAATGCATTATTATTATTATTATTATTAATAAAGATTTGAAGAACAATAGTTGGACTGCTGAAGCATTCCAACTAATTATTAAGCCCGCAGGTGAACATGGTCATAGACCCCTGCAGCAAGCACACTTAATAAAGTAATACTGTAATAGTAACAGGCCTGTGCTGCTGCACTAGTGTAGTACTGAAGAAGTAATTATAGTATTGAACAATATTATTCTGGTGACTTTGACTTCTTAAAGTCCAGTGTTTAGTATCCAGGAGACGACTCCAATGCAAAGACATACGAGTCACACTGGAGCATCATAAACCAGCTGACCAGGGGATTGTTAATCTGATCATAATTATGTTGAGATGAAGAACACAGACCGTATGAATGTTAGTGCAGTAGTCATCCTCAGGTCATCATTGTTGTTTGTTTGTTGTTTTTAGAACGATGGTTTTCGTTGGAATGATGGGTCTAAACTCAAGTACTCCCATTGGGCTCGTGGTCAGCCGGACAACGCTTGGTGGAAAGAGAGTTGTGTTGAGATGAACTACGGGGGTAAGGAGCATACATTATTATAGTATAATGCAGTAAGTACACACATTCATAGCATGACAATAATGCTGACGAATTATACCAATAATAATAATCGCCTGTCGCTGAGTTGTGAAAGCCAATCAGCGTAGAGAATATACGGCTTCCTTCAGACACTGTGCCTGGAGCTGTGTGTGACTACGAATAATATTAAATATTATATTATATTATTAACCCAAATACGATGGCGTCTGATTTTCCGACGTTTGTGGGACTTCCACAACAAGTATAAAGCATAACTAGTGGATATTTATTGAGGACCGGAAATGACTTAATTATAAATAAATAAATACATGAATGTAGGAATAAATAAATAAATGCTTAAATACATGTATAAATAAATACAGGAATAAATAAATAAATGCTTAAATAAATGTATAAATAAATACAGGAATAAATAAATACATGCTTAAATAAATGTATAAATAAATACAGGAATATATAAATATAAGTTATACCTAAACAGGACATCATTAAATAAATCTATTTTCTACATTTCTGTATTTCTTCATTTATTTATTTCTGTATTTCTGTGTCCTTGTATGCAAATGAGCTGGGCGGTCTGAACCTCATTGTTAAACAGGATTGGTCAGTAGGGAGCCAGACAGAAGCAACAGATCCCTTCACACGGCCCTGTAGATGAAGTCAAAAAGCTGTCTAGGCCAGGTGACCATACCATAACACCAGAAAGGAGGACACTATGCAGTGTTTTGTGAGGCTGTGCATAATTACACAGGAGGGGTGCAGTTTGATTTTATTAAGTGTGAAGAGAGATGTGAGCCCTTTTTACTGCAATTGATCTCCTTGGAGCATACCCTGCTTTATCAATAATTAATATGTATTTTTATTTTGTATATGTATATGTAATATATATCTTATATATTCAATTCAGTTTATTTTATATAGCCCAACATCACAAATACAAGTTTGCCTCGGAGGGCTTTACAATCTGTACACATAACATCCCTGTCCCGGGACCTCACATCGGATCAGGAAAAACTCGTAAACTCGTAAACTATATGTAATATATTATTAATATGTAATTATTAATTGTAATTAACAATGAATTAATATGTATTTTTTATGTATTGTTATATATATATACTTATATATTTTTATATAATTGCAATCAATTCGGTAAAAAGTAATAAAACACCGCTGTAGTTCAAAGTAAAAGTTAAATTAAAATCTTAAATTATGAATCTTAACCTTTCCCTCCGTTAAACTGATGTAACGTTACTGTGAATAAATAATAAATAATAAAGATTGCTCGTTAGACCCTCAAAACCGAATTATATCTCATGTTTAACCGCTACGGAGAAACCGGAGCCAGCGGATCATTTCTAAAAGTCCTGCCAGGATCAGGCTGCTCTCGGCGGGCAGCAGAGCGCTGACGGCCCGGTGCTGCGGAGCTCATGGTCCCTCAGCAGGAACTCAACCCGTCGCCGTATCTTTTTAAGTCGGCTGATTCTTGAATAACCGATCACAGATTTGATGCTTAAACAACTAACTTCTCGCCTGAAAACATCCTAAAAGTACATGTTGTGACTCAACAACAGTAGTATTCAGAGAACTCAACGTTCAGTTGTGAGTTTCCTCATCAAGTACAGAGAAGAACGCTATTGAGAAACGGCCGCTGGAGACATCTTAACGCTGATTGGCCAAGACTCATCAAAGATCTTCTATTATGAAGATCACGACCGCTCCAATCTCAGAAACGCTGGCCGGCCAGTTCATATATTTTGATTTCAAAACGGCGAATTTCGCCGTAAGGTGACAAGTTTGCAGGTCTGCAAAAAGGAGGACAAATACGCGTCCGGCTTGATGCTGCGCCGGACGCCGGACAGGGCGTTGGAAATCCGGACTTCTGCTAACGGTTAGCTGAGCTTGCCAACTTCAACAACATGTGAAGGCAGAAGTAGTAGAGCACAACATAGCAGGAGCATCACAGCCTGTGACCAATCAGGCTTTAGACAGAGGTTAGGACCTCCCAGCTCATTTGCATACAAGGACACAGAAATACAGAAATAAATAAATGAAGAAATACGTGTGGACACATAAATACAGGCATAAATAAATATTGAAATACAGAAATAGATTTATTTAATGATGTCCTGTTCAGGTATAACTTATATTTATATATTCCTGAATTTATTTATACATTTATTTAAGCATTTATTCCTGTATTTATTTATACATTCATTTAAGTATTTATTTATTTATTCCTGTATTTGTTCCTGCATTTATTTATTTATAATTAAGTCATTTCCTGTCCTTCATAGCTATTTCCATGGTGGATGGCGGAAATGATAACTGTTTTTACGGAGAAAAGCCACACCCCCTTTTCGGCGCGAATGAATCGAATGACGCAAATTAACCACATAAAGTCGAGCGAGTAAACTCCAACGAAACAGCACTTTTAGTGTGAACGTAGCATAAGACACATCATTACTACCAACCCTGAAATCCCCATTAATCACGTGTCTGTCTTGTTTTCTGTTTTCCAGGTTGGGGACGCTGGAACGATGTGAACTGTGGTCTGAAGAGACCCTATGTGTGTGAAGTATATCTTTTGAACTTCTGGGGATGAAGAGCTGCAGTTGGACTAGTCTTCTTCAACTGTAACCACTGCAAGCTTTCACATTTACTGCAATAAATATTCAGCATCATAAAGACATGTTGATGGTTCCTGTGTCTTCTGTTTGTATTCAGCTGTATGACAGTTGATCATCTGTCTTCATGTCATGGCATCAGTAGAAAACACAGCTTCATCCTATCACTCATCAAGACAGACTGAAGGCTGAGAAACCAGAGGGAACCAAACACTGATGAATCAGGACAACATAAAGCAGGATAACAGTGATATGATGAAGTCATTTGAGATCAGTGGCGGCTGGTGAATCATTTTTTTGGGGGGGGGCGCAGTTGGGCGGCGCAGTTTAAATAGCACTCCACAATGAGAAGAAAAGAGGTTTTGAGTAGAATATTCTAAAAAACAAAGCTTTATTTCAAGAAAACACAGTGCTCAACACTGTCCAATAACAACTATCAACAAACTGTAACGTTGGGCATGAGAGGTTCAGAGCAGAATGGTTTAAGAAACATTGGTGTAGAGGCTCAAACCTTAACCTATTTAAATATTCGAGCCACTAGGGGGGCGAACGGGAGAAGGAGTTCGGACGCGTGTTCTGCCACAAACAAATTCATTGTCCATTCCAGCACTGTCTCTTTTCCTTGCATTTAATTCGTGACACCATGGCATAAAGTCATTTTACAGTAGTCACAGCAGAAGGTTCCACGAGACAGGATAAAACACTTGATCTTAACTGAAAGGGAAAAGCTGTCGCGACCACGGTCGAAAACTATTTCGCTTCCCATCCACACACCTGTTCCCATCACCTGGCACTCACCTATATGCTCTTTTAATTGAATGTGCCACCCTGTGTCCAAATAAAGGAACTACATGACCCCACTACCACCCAGTGATTCCCTCAAACAATAAAACCCCATTTTGGCTCCAACACACCGGCCCCTAATTGTTGATGGCAGGAGGGCATAAACAATTCAATACATATTTATATAATGGAGCCAATAAACCCAAAATAAAATAAACAAACCCAAAAAATCCCTCTATGGTAAGAAGTACTTATATGTCAGCTTCTTGTAGAAGACAAAGTCTGCTCACTGGCCTGTCCAGCGTGCTAGTCTTAATTTGCACTTGTGCAGACCGCACCAGTCCTTTCCTGTCTGGATGTCTTTAGAACTCTTCCGAGCAATCACTAGATCCTTGAAGGGAACCATTAATAACCCACCCCAATAGGGTCTTAATGGCATATGGTCCGTTTCCATGGCTGTTGATTACTCTCCAAGGCTCAAGCATTTTGGAGGCGTTGGTACCTATCAACAACTCCACATCAGCTTGAATTCTACGAACACCAACACCATCCAAGTATGGCCATTTTGCCAAATCCTCTTCTTTGATGAGGTTATCCGCGTTTGCAGGCATTCTCTTCTGGGTATAGACCTCTGGCAAGTCATAGAACCTTTTCCCGGTGAGACTTGAAATCTCCAAATCAGTCAACACGTAGCTGGAAACTGTTGCTCCTGAACCCGTGGTCCTTAAGCGGATTTGGGTTTTTCTTCCATTCAGATTAAGCCTCCTCATCAGGTTTTCAGAACAAAATGTTGCTGTACTGCCTGGATCTAGAAAAGCATATGTCTGTATGACTTGGTCTCCCTTATTGGATTTCACCTGTATTGGTACAATGGGTAGAATCCCATCACTTTTACCGGCCCCTGTATGATCACATGCCTGTAGCGAGACATGTGCGCTACGCAATGATTGTTCCTTAAGGTGTCTTGAGTTTGTGTCGACTAATTTCTCTCTTTGGAGGATGTGAAGAACACTGGGATGGTTTAGGCTGCACACCTTGCAAGTCAAGCGCCTATCGCATTCCTTGCTCATATGCCCAACACGAAGGCAGCCGAAACAGATTCCATTTTTCTTAAGAAAGTTCATCTTGTGCCTGTGTGTCATCTCCTCCAATCGTGGACACATCTCCAGTGTGTGACCTTGAGAGCAACGCAAACAAAGGCTGGTGTTCTTTGCAGATGAACTCCTTTGTCCTGTATCATGTCTTAGCCTTCTGGCTTCTTCAATGGTCGGTGTTACAACGGTAACAGAAGTTGCAAAGCTACTTGCTTTGAATCTTGGCTGCAGTTCCGATTTGATCCTGTTGATATTTGTGCCTACTGCATGCAGTTGTGTATCCTGAATGTCGCCAAAGATTGGGTCAGACACTATTTTGACTTCATGCTCAATGAATATGACAATATCAACGAACTGTGCCCTGCGTTTGAGGTTTTCCAGTAGCTCACATGCAGAGACTCTCCATTTTTCTCTTAGCTTGTACGGAAGCTTCAGAATCACTGCTCTCATATTCGCTGGCATATCCAGCTCTTTCATGTACTGCATGTCCTCCATTGCATTACAGCACTCACGCAGAAAGAGGGCATAGGCTTGGAGCGATTTGACATCCTCAGGCTTCACGACCGGCCAGCAGAGGGCTTTCTCCATATATGCTGCAGTAACTTTGTGTTCATTCCCAAAGTGTTCCTGAAGCAGATCCTTGGCTGTAGCATAGCCTCTGTCTGGAGACATATGCTGACAGCTACGCACCAGCTCCTTCGGTGGACCTCTTGTGTATTCATCCAAAAAATACAGACAGTCTCCTCGGTTACTTGCTTTACTCTCCACACAATGTTCAAAGGCTCTGATAAATGTTCTGTACTGCAGAGGGTCACCATCAAAAAGTGGAATTTCTCTTGGTGGTAGTAAATGAGAGGCTTGTTGTTGGATAAGCATAGTTGGGTTATTAGGGCCCGAGCACTGACGTGGTCAGAGTCGAGGACCTATTGTTATTCGATTTTAGCGACCAATGCGCAGGGAAAAGAGGTGCTTGGGATAAACCTACATTCTTCAAAATTTCCACACCCATCCGACTCGGCGAAAATTTTAATCTAATTTGGGTGTCGGCCAAAAGTCTGAGAAAATGTCTCTCTAGCGCCCCCTTTAGTTGTGAAAGCCCACCCTTTTTGCGAACTTTGACCGATTGACTCGAAATTTTGCACACATGTCCGGGTGGGACTGCTCTACAAAAAACTCATCCGTGAAAATAAAATGCGCCTAATTAAATTTTCCGCCAATTTGAATTTTGTAAAAAACACATTTTGGTCAACTCCTCCTAAACTCTGGCTTCATTTCGTACGAAACTTTCTGTGGATCATCATTGGCTCAATGTGATCAAACAATATTTTCAACTTTGTTGATATCTCATTGCGTTCAGAAGTTATTAACCAATTAACCTCTTAGGGGCGTGGCTCAATGTGTCAATACACATAACTTCGGAATTACTTGGCCTATCTTCACAAACTTTGTAGCATATGTCAACATTGTGTCCCTTAACGTACCCACATTTTTTCCGAATTTTCAAACACTAGAGGGCGCTGCAGTGAATCGCAAAATTTTTGCATTTTCCTTGTTTTCAGGCGTTGTATTCTGACGAACTCCTACTAGAGATTAAACACGATTGATTTCACATTCGGGTAATATGATGTTGAGACCTTTGCAGGGAAAAGTTATCAAAGGATTTTAAAAATATCGAACTATGTGAGCGCAGAGCAGCGCCAAAGAAACACCATTTTCCATGAAAATGGAAGTTGCTTTAACTCGGCCTTACATGATGGAATCTGCTCCATATTTCTCATATGTCATGACCTCCTGACCCTGAAGACATCCATGTGATCATTTTGAATCCTAGTCATAGCGCCACCTAGAGGCAACAGGAAGTTACATGTTTTGTACTTGTATACCGTGCTCCTCACAGATTATTCGGATGCCTCTCCAAATGCGTCGGGAGAGACTTAAGACATTGATAATGCATCACCTTGAAGATTGTAAGGATCCGTTGAACAGCGTCGCGTGGGACCATCGCGGAAGTTTGATCCTTCGCCGTGCACGAATAAACCGATGTAACTCGACTCCACATAAAAAGATCCTTTCCAGGTTTCACATGTTTGATGAGACTCCAGGCCTGAAGACCTGTGATGTCTAATTTTTAATTTGAGTCATAGCGCCACCTAATGGCAACAGAAAGTAAAATGTTCTATACTTTGGCTAGCTTCTCTCAGTAGGTTGATTAGATCGACACCAAATTACTCGTAGACAAACATAAGACTTTCATGACGCCAGCCCCCAAAGCTTTTGATGTTTCGTGAAACGCTGTTGCCGTGGTGACCCATCCTTCGCGGTCAACAACGAAGGTACTTTTGAGGGACTAAGCATGCTCGAGACGTAACTAAACTTGGCACCCACATTGACAGGCAAAGATGTAGTTACGTGATATGATTTTAATGCTTCAAAATCGCAATTCGGCTCGATAGCGCCCCCTACAAATATTCAATTAAGCAGCCCCAGCGCTACGGTTGACCTACATGTATGACACCTGGTAGCCATATGTAACACATGTAAACTTAAAAATAACCCTCTTGGGACCATGCTCTAAACCAAACAGGAAGTCAGATAGCGCCCCCTAGAAAACATGTTTTTTTTTGACAACCTGTGAGTTGTGAACGCCCACAGTTTTTGCCCCCTATCACCAATTGACCTGAAATTTACCACACATGTCCGGTTGTGTCTGCTCTACAAAAAAGTTTCATAGGCGTATGTACCACATATACACTTAAAAATAACTGTCTTGGGACGATGCTCTAAACCGCACCGGAAGTCGGCAAATTTCATTTTCTTTATCATTTCTAGTTAAAATCGCCATAGTTTCCCAGTAGGTGGCGCTCTGACTATGAGTTAATATTGGCATGCAGAAGTCTTCAAGCCATGACTCTCATAAAGCATGTTAACTTTGGAACAGTTTTGACCTCTTCATGAGCTGAGTGACACACTATGGTTGGCAGACCTGGCCTCTAGTTGATCTTATCATCATCTCACACTGAACAAGAGCCTGCAAGCCAAAGCCCAGGTACCAAACCTCACGCACACATGAACCTGTTCTGTGTGAAGCTTTGTCTCTTTGAGACACAACTACTAACGTCACCGCTGCTCTTCCCCCACGTCTGAAATCAAAGCAGCTTTTTTCAGAGGTCAACCTTTCTGCGAAAAAGAGTATATATGTGTCTGTCATCACATCAAATGACAGAACTCAGTAAGCGCTTCCAAGATCTTTCTGCCATTGAGAAAGAATTCAAGCTGTTCTCGACTCCCTTCCTGATGATGCAGAAGAAGTGAAGAGAGTCTGAACTGATGGAGATGCAGTGATGATTCTCTAAAGAAACAGCTTCAGTTTCTCTCCCTGCCGACTTCTACTGGAGCTTGGAAAAGGCCAAATACATATATATATATATATATATATATATATATATATACACATATACACATATACATATATATACATATATACATATATGCATAATTGACCTCATTTGATTCATTTTGCGATATACCTCACCTGAGTAGCCCAGACTTTCATATCTTTTTCTGTTTGTGGCCCTCAGTGAAAAACGTTTGGACACCCCTGATATATATATATATATATATATATATATATATATATATATATATATATATATATGTGTGTGTGTGTGTATATATATATATATATATATATACATACACACATATATATATATATATATATATACATACACACATATATATATATATATATATATATATATATATATATATATATATGCTTTGCTCCACACTGAGCATCCTCCCGCGGTCAGTGCTTTGCTGCTGAATTTTTAAATCCGGACGTTCGGGTCCCAACTCTTTCAGCCTCTTCTTGTCAACATCTGATCGTGGATTGAAAGGTGTTTCGCGTAGAGATACCACAGAGTTTTCAGTCGCCATACTAACATAATCAAAGTCTCTGCTAGCTGTGTTGCTCGCGTAGCTACGTGGGAGCTATATGGGATGTGAGGGAATGATAAAGGTCTCTGATTGGACGAATAGTCCAACCACGTTGCAATAAGAAACGATGTCATTGGCTAGGGCGCAGATTCGTGCGCCCGAAGATTCACGTTTCATCCGCCAATGAGAAGCTGTCCTTGCCGCAACGAGGGTGAAATGTTTGTTCGCTGCCATAGACACACATTGGGCCGGCGCCCCGACAGGGGGAGGGGCTTTTCTCAGTGATAATGAATGGCGATATATTATATTTGGTCACATTTAACTTTTATTAAGTGGTTGTTGACAGGGGCTTACGGTCTCCCACACACATTTAGCGCGTCAACACAGTATATTTCTTATTTAAATTATTTGGTATATAATGTTTTTTGACAGTATATATTATATATTTTTTTCTTCTTTTTTTATTTTCATCGCAAAATTTGAAGAGGGGCGGCGCCCTAGCGCCCTCTATTGACGCACCACCACTGTTTGAGATGTATTTCATAGATATAGCTGAGTATGGTGTATGAGCAGTCTGATTATTGTTAACCTATGGGCTGCTCTATAATCAATCATATGCATATAAATTATCAAGAAAGAAAGAAAAACTATGTTTTAACACCTTGAATAAAGTAAAAGCTTCATTGATTCAGCAGAAATAGCAAATGCACAAACACAACTGTAAATAATTAATTATATATGTTTATTATTATGGTAAAATATGATATTTTTATTATTATATTCCGTGAAGTCAAATTCAGGCCAGAGGCGTAAAGTGGACAGTAAAGTGGTGGGAGGGGTCAATTAGGAAAAGGCAAGACCTCACCTAACTCGGTGGCACTCCGTCGGCTATTATCCTAGGGATCCCGGAGGAAATGATAATCCTCATCCGATATTGGTATAACGCCTTTGATCTTTTATCTCGCGCCGTGCTAAATCGTGAGGTTCTTTGTGTTATTTCTTTTCAAAACTATTTTGACACCATCTCATCATTATGACAAACACTGCAAAAGTCTTCACCCAAAGATTCTTACCTTAAGTTTCTTTGGTAGATTCAGTCGTCCCTTCTGTATCCCGAGGTGGATGGACAAGGAAAGAGGGTTTAAATTGTTTTAAAGAACCAGAATCCTTGGTTTGGTTTCAGTCCCTTACAAATGTAAGGGAAAGGTACCCATATGGCCTTCATTTAAAATGGTCGAAATATTCGGAATGGCCCAAAGCGACCACGGTGGCATTGTTTTTGCCATTCCGGGCAAACGGGCCATTTCAAATATATTAACATTAGGCCACTTGGGAACTATTGGGACACTTCGCCAATACTGGGCCATTTGGGGTATCCAAGTGTACCGAGGAGGAAAATCCACTGGCGGGCGATCTCGACCAACAAATGGATTGTAGGGACATATTGGAACTTTTGGGCCATTAGGAGTCAAATTGAAAAAGGTTATGCTCAACTTGTTAAAAAACATGAAAATGGTTGGGAAATTCAAAATGGGCGTGTCTGACTCCAGGAAAGGCCGTTTTGGGCAATTTGGGCCATTTGGGTCAAACCTTCCTTAAATCATCTGAAAGACCTGGAGGCTCCTGGCAATCCTTGAATAACCTTTAAATTGATAATTTTTCATGACTAATATTTTAAATGGAACGTGGTGAACACCAGAGGACTCTCTTCAAGAATCAGTTGGTTTTAACTCACTAGCATGCTGCTACCGGAAGTTAGCTTTCTAGAAGGTCTAAAGACGTGTGCTTATAGTATCTCATTCAGGGCATCCATGGCAATGTTCCCATCAAGTTTCAAGCACTTCAAACTTTCCTGTCAGGAGATATGAACCTTTGAAGGAGTAAAATATGGGTTTTTGGACCATGCAGAGATGTTAAAGGCTACAGAGTCCCAGCCAGCATGGTTGGGTCCCATTTGGGAGTGGGTGCAACATGAAAAGGAAAACTAAGCTCTGAAATGTTTAGAAAAAAAAGCTCAGATCAGCCTAAAATCATCAGCTGTTCTCAGCTTTTGCAAAACCGACACTCTCTTCAAGTCCTGGATTCATACAGCCAAACAACTCTTGTGGGTGTTTTGGAGGGGATTTCACCACATCACCTCATTGTGGGCCCTGGCCTGAGTGTCTGTGCAAAATATGGAGTCTTAAGGACTAACATTTGAGATTTTATGATACTTTTTTCATTGGTCTAAAAACACCCACTTATTAGGGAATTATGGCTCCATTTGACCCGTTTGACCTGTTTTTGGAGACCTTAACTTGCAGATTTTGTCCCCACATGTTAGGGTATTTATGTTGAGAAGGACCTCTTTGGATACGAAGAGGAATTACATCCCTTAATAGATTTAAAGTATTTAATCAGAACTAAAATACTGGTTTCAGGGCCATTTGGGGAGATATTGGACATTTGGGAAAAAACATTTAGTCGGATGACTAGGGACACTGGGGAACTTATGGGCCATTTGGGGGAAGATGACTTCCAGGGCACACATTGACATAATTTACCCAGGCTTGAGGTCACTTTCTCTGGGCAAAGGTTGGGGAAATGCCCTTCTCAGAGTACCAGGGACACTGGGGAACTTATGGACCATTTCGGCAAGACGGTGGTGGGATTCTTCAATTGACATTCCCTAATTCAAAAGGTGACATTTCGACAGCATTCGAAGTGTCCTACACCAGGGACACTTCGACAATACGGCAGGCACATTGTAATATACTCTCTGTGGCCTTTTTTGTAATACAACTTCCCTTGTTTTAGAAAGTCAACATTATCATGACAGAACCGTCACATGGACCTCAAGGGGGGCATGCACTGATGTGTACCCAGCCAAAGAGGTCCATATTGGGGGTACATGCCTACCAGAGTGACCCTGGAGGAATGAGAGATCCAGGGGAGATGCGCTGATGTCAACCCAGCCAAGGAGGTCTGAATCGGGGGTACATGACCAGCAGAGGGATCCCCTCTCTTGGAGGAATGTGATACAGGGCATGCAAGGCACTATTGTACCCAGGTTTAACGTCACCTTCTCTGGGTACAAGTTGAGTACAAAGTACCTGGGACTCTGGAGGACGATGACTTCCAGGGCACAAATGCTATAACTTTACCGAGGTTTGAGGTCACTTTCTCTGGGTACAACTTGGGGAAATGCCCCTCTCAAAGTATGTGGGACTCTGGATCAGAGTTAAGGGAAGTAACAGGGACACTGGGGAACTTAAGGGACATTTAGGGGTAGAGGACTTCCAGGGCACACGTGCTCTAACTGTACAACTTGGGGAAATGTCCCTCTCAAAGTACATGGGGCTCTGGGTCAGAGTTAAGGAAGTAACAGGGACACTGGGGAACTTGAGGGCCATTTGGGGTGGAGATGACTTCCAGGGCACACGTCCTCTAACTTTACCCAGGTTTGAAGTCACTTTCTCTGGGTACAACTTGGGGAAATGTCCCTCTCAAAGTACATGGGCCTCTGGGTTAGAGTTAAGGAAGTAACAGGGACACTGGGGAACTTGAAACTCCTCGTTCTGGGGAAGTATTAAGTCTGACAAAACTATATTTCTGCGATGTATTATCGTGACGCTATGAATATTTTAGAAACGTAGAGAAATGTAGTGTGTCATACCGCAAAACCGCGGCCCCCGTGGACAGAGAGTTAATGGAGTTCAGTCACATATTCATTCCATCCTGGCCTAAGATTATGTTGTTTAGCCCTTTTTTTGCATACTTTTTACGCCACATAATGGCGACCCCACCAGGCATTCTGCCACGCACTATTCCCCTGCTTAGATCTGTTGTCGATTCCCCTGCCCCATGAAAATCATTATGGACAGAATTAAGTTTATCCTGGTCTTGTGTGGCTAAAAAGGTATATTGTATACACATGTGTATCGTGTATATAGTACTAAGTAAAAAGAAAAACACTGCATGCTTCAAGTTATATTTAAAAAAGAAAAGAAAAAAAGAAGATCTGAGGCTCCGACCGCTTGTCGAACCTCAGATTCAAGACAAACAGTGTGGATTCCGTCCCGGCCGTGGAACAGTGGACCAGCTCTTTACCCTTGCAAGATTACTGGAGGGGTCCTGGGAGTTTGCCCAACCAGTCTACATGTGCTTTGTGGACCTGGAGAAGGCTTTCGACCGAGTCCCTTGAGGGTTGTTGTGGAGGGTGCTGCGGGAGTATGGGGTGCCGGACCCGTTGGCACGGGCCATCCGGTCTCTGTACGCCTGCAGTAGGAGCTGTGTTCGTATCCTTGGTAATAAGTCAGACATGTTCCCAGTGGGTGTTGGTCTCCGCCAGGGCTGCCCTTTATCACCGGTCCTGTTCGTGACTTTCATGGACAGGATATCTAGGAGCAGCAAGGGGGCGGAGAAGATCCGGTTCGGGAGTCTCGGGATCGCATCTCTGCTGTTCGCAGATGATGCGATCCTGTTTGCTTCCTCGGACCGTGACCTCCAGCATTCACTGGGGCGTTTTGCAGCCGAGTGTGAAGCGGCAGCGATGAGAGTTAGCACCTCCAAATCTGAGGCCATGGTGCTCTGCCGGAAACCGGTGGATTGCTCCTTCCAGGTGGGGACAAACTGCTTACCCCAAGCAAAGGAGTTCAAGTACCTCGGGGTCTTGTTCACGAGTGAGGGTAAGGTGGAGCGGGAGATCGATAGGCGGATCGGTGCGGCTGCAGCAGTAAAACAGGCGCTGTACCGGTCCGTCTTGGTGAAGAGGAGCTGAGCCGGAAGGCAAAGCCCTCCATTTACTGGTCGGTCTATGTTCCAACCCTCACCTATGGTCACAAACTCTGGGTCGTGACCGAAAGAACGAGGTCTCGGATACAAGCGGCCGAAATGAGCTTCCTCCGTAGGGTGGCCGGGCTCAGCCTTAGAGATAAGGTAAGGAGCTCGGACATCAGGGGAGAGCTTGGAGTCGAGTCGCTGCTCCTTCGTGTCGAAAGGAGTCAGCTGAGGTGGTTCGGGCATCTAGTCAGGATGCCTCCTGGACGCCTCCCATTAGAGGTTTTCCAGCACGTCCAACTGGTAGGAGACCCCGGGGAAGACCGAGGACACGCTGGAGGGATTATATCTCCCGGCTGGCCTTGGAACGCCTCGGGGTCCCCCAGGATGAGCTGGAAAGTGTTGCGGGTGAGAGGGAAGCCAGGGTCGGCCTGCTGAACCTGCTGCCACCGCGACCCGACCCCGGATAAGCGGCTGATAATGGATGGATGGATAGAAGAAAAAAGAACACACGTGCTCTCCCTCATTACATGTTACAGCCAGGCCTGCTGTCGAGATTCAGGCCTTTGTCAAACTCTATATGAAATAGCTGCGCGCGTTTCAGACCATCCTGTTTTAAATAAAAAGGCCATCCTTGGAGCCGATGTTCCTGAAGAGTCGAGGAGTATATCAGAATATCGTCAATGTAGACAAACACAAACCGGTTGAGGAAATCCCTGAGCACATCATTCACTAAAGCCTGGAAAACGGCAGGGGCGTTGGTAAGACCGAATGGCATGACTAGGTACTCAAAATGCCCCAGGGGAGTGTTGAACGCCGTCTTCCACTCGTCCCCCTCTCGTATGCGAACCAGGTGGTAAGCATTACGGAGGTCCAGTTTGGTAAAGACCGTGGCCCCGGGTAGGGATTCAAAAGCTGAGTCGAGCAGGGGCAGAGGGTACTTGTTCCGGGTTGTGATCTGGTTTAACCCTCGGTAGTCAATGCACGGACGAAGACTCTTGTCCTTTTTGGCCACGAAGAAGAACCCGGCTCCTACCGGGGAGGATGACGGGCGGATGATTCCGGCAGCGAGGGAGTCGGTGATATAGGTCTCCATTGCCACGCGTTCCGGACGGGAAAGGTTGTATAGACGACTGGAGGGTAGGGTGGCGCCAGGGAGCAGTTCAATGGCGCAGCCGTAGGGCCGGTGGGGTGGCAGGGAAAGGGCTCGCTTCTTACTGAACGCCTCGCCGAGATCCGCATACTCGACGGGGACAGAGGTGAGATTGGTTCCGGAAGTTGCCGTGCTGGGGGACGGAGTCTGCCGGGGCACGGCGGACCTGAGGCACCTTGAGAGACAAGTGGGACAAGTGGGTATTCCAACTCCTCCAACGGAATCCTATGGGCGGAAGCAAAGGAGGAGTCCAAAAAACTCTGTTCTGCTCCAGAGTCAATGAGCGCCAAGACCGGCAGAGAACCGAACGGTAGGCAGAGTTTAGCCGGGATTGTGAGACGGGGCTCTGGGGGGGAGACCGGGGTGGAGTTGCTCGCCAGTATTCCCACTCCTACTGACGAGCCCCCTCTTTTGGGCGCACGGGGCAAACAGAGATACGGTGACCCGACTCGCCGCAGTAAAAGCAGGCACCGGAACGGAGTCGGCGCTCTCGCTCTCCCTGGGACAGGCGGAAACGGCCCAACTGCATGGGTTCACCCCGATCCTCGGAGGGGGGACCCGAGAGAGGAGAGTGCTGGGCACCGGGGCTGCGGCGACGTGGGGGACCTGGAGACCGGAGACTGGAAACGGTTGAGGGCTGGTGAACGGGAGCCGAAAATCTGCTGCTCCGCTCTCCCCGACGTTCCCGCAACCGAGTATCCCAGCGGATGGAGAGAGCAATCAGGTCCTCCAGCGTCTTGGACTCCTCAAGAACGATAAGTTCGTCCTTTAAAGCGTTCGAAAGGCTGCTGAGGTAAACCCCCTTCAGCGATCTCTCCTCCCAACCGGACTCAGCAGCCAGGATCCGAAAGTCAATGGAGTGTTCCGCGGCGCTCGAAGTGCCCTGGCGGAGGCGGAGAAGGTGTTGAACAGCATCCTGAGAATATGACGGAAGGTCGAAAGCGCACTTAAACGCGGCCAGGAATTGTTCGAAGGTAACCGTGTCCAACGGGTTCTGAGTGAACCAGGCCTGGGCCCAGTCGAGCACTCGGCCATGTAACAACCCGGTCAGATAGGCCATCTTAGAACTGTCTGATGCATATGTGCGGGGCTGTTGGCTGATCACAAACGACGTTTGCAGGAGGAAACCCCTACACCCCCTTGTGTCTCCATGGAAAGGTGCAGGCGACGGGACGAAAGACTCACGGACTGGTTGCTCGGTCCCCGCCGTCTGATCTTGGGTGGAGGGGCGGGGTTGCGAGAGGCCTTGCACCATGCCACCGATCTCAGCGACCTCTCTCCTGAGGGCTTGGTGGGAGCCTCCAAGATCGTGCAGCAGGTGGGCTTGCTGTCCCAGCAGAACTCCTTGGTGGGTAATCACCGTCCGTAGAGGCTCTGTAGGAGTCGATCCTGCTGCGGCTGCTGGGTCCATATTTGGTCAGTCCGTTCTGTTATGGTGTGGTGTGTTCACGGACCCAAATGCAGCGACAGGACAGCAGAGTTCTTATTTAGACCAGGGTTTTATTGCACGGGTGAGAAACAGGAACAAACAAACAAGGTCCGGGTGCAGACAGTACAGAGAGCGAGCTGGTGGAATATTAAACGGAGACGTGCGCCCGCGCTCCGCTCCGGGCCGGAAGGTGGCCGTGAAGAGTCCGCGAACTCCTTACCGATCCGGAAGGTGGCTGTAGAACGTCTGCGAACTCCTTACTGATCCGAGCCGGAAGGTGGCTGTAGAACGTCCGCGAACTCCTCTCCGCTCCAAGCCGGAAAGTGGCTGTTAATGACGGGTAGACTGGCAGCCAGGGTCCTCAAGCCTCACAGCTGATCTCCGTGGACCGAGCGGAAGGCTCTCTTCGTGCAGGTGAAACCCGAGGCTCGACACTGGCAGGAAGGTAAAAGCAAACAGAGTAACAAGCGGGGAATAACTCACAGGAAACTAAGGACTACTCACGGGCGGAGATGCCAGGTTGGCAAACGGACGGACTGACACCAGAGGTGAGGAAGACCGGAGTATTTATCAGCAGGAGGTAATCACGGCAAACGAGAATCAGCTGTGAAATAGCTGATCAGGGAAAGAGGCGCAGCTGTGGGCAGAACTCACCCGGTTAGGCAGAAATCCTCACAATAATGATATGTATGGTGTACTAATAACACTGTCATATAATTCTGAGAGCTTTCAACACATCCATAAGTTTCTTAAGCGCTAAATAAACTTAAGAACAGCGCGGCATGCAGCGGGTGAGAGTCTCTGTCTGTGAGACGGCGATCGGCTGCGTCTGTGGTGATCAGTGTCCGCGGCTCAGAAGCTCTCGTAAATAAATGATTCCTTGACGGCAGAATCTATAGCGCCGCGTACAGGAAGTCATGAGGATGTGAGGACGGATCTTGGCGATCTCAAAGAACTCTCTCCCAATAAAACTAATATAACTAATATCACTCCTTCATCAATGAGGAAGTGAGCTGCCTTTTTTGTCCGGTGGGAGTGGCCAGCTTATCCAGTGAATTTCAGTTAGCCTGCCCGGGAGCAGGTTTACATTTTTGGCTGTGTTGCTATGGTGATTTATCTAAGCTTGCTTCGAGAAACTGAATAAGCCAGACCTACGTCATCTTATCCTGACAATTAGCCCGCTAACTCAGTAAGCCAGGTACGAGGAATAGGGCCCAGATTTCCAACGCCCTGTCCGGCGTCCGGCGCAGCATCAAGCCGGACGCGTATTTGTCCTCCTTTTTGCAGACCTGCAAACTTGTCACCTTACGGCGAAATTCGCCGTTTTGAAATCAAAATATGTGAACTGGCCGGCCAGCGTTTCTGAGATTGGAGTGGTCGTGATCTTCATAATAGAAGATCTTTGATGAGTCTTGGCCAATCAGCGTTAAGATGTCTCCAGCGGCCGTTTCTCAACACGCGTTCTTCTCTGTACTTGATGAGGAAACTCACAACTGAACGTTGACGTTCTCTGAATACTACTGTTGTTGAGTCACAACATGTACTTTCAGGATGTTTTCAGGCGAGAAGTTAGTTGTTTAAGCATCAAATCTGTGATCGGTTATTCAAGAATCAGCCTACTTAAAAAGATACGGCGACCAGTTGAGTTCCTGCTGAGGGACCGTGAGCTCCAGCACCGGGCCGTCAGCGCTCTGCTGCCCGCCGAGAGCAGCCTGATCCCGGCAGGACTTTTAGAAATGATCCGCTGGCTTATATATATACTTATATATAAAATATATAAGTATATATATATATATAAAAATACATACAAAAATACATATTAATTCATTGTTAATTACAATTAATAATTACATATTAATAATATATATATATATATATAAGATATATATATATATATATATATATATATAAGATATATATCTTATATATATATATATATATATAAGATATATATCTTATATATATATATATATATATATATATATATATATATATATATATATTACATATAAAAAAATAAAATACATATTAATTAATTGATAAAGCATTGATAATTAATTGCTCCAGGGTATGCAAATGAGCTGGGCGGTCTGAACCTCATTGTTAAACAGGATTGGTCAGTATGGAGCCAGACAGAAGCAATCGATCCCTTCACATGGCCCTGTAGATGAAGTCAAAAAGCTGTCTAGGCCAGGTGACCATACCATAACACCAGAAAGGAGGACACTATGCAGTGTTTTGTGAGGCTGTGCATAATTACACAGGAGGGGTGCAGTTTGATTTTATTAAGTGTGAAGAGAGATGTGAGCCCTTTTTACTGTAATTGATCTCCTTGGAGCATACCCTGCTTTATCAATAATTAATATGTATTTTTATTTTGTATATGTATATGTAATATATATGTAATATATGTAATATATTATTAATATGTAATTATTAATTGTAATTAACAATGAATTAATATGTATTTTTGTATGTATTGTTTTATATATATATATATACACATATATATATATATATATATATACTTATATATTTTTATATAATTGCAATCAATTCGGTAAAAAGTAATAAAACACCGCTGTAGTTCAAAGTAAAAGTTAAATTAAAATCTTAAGTTATGAATCTTAATCTTTCCCTCCGTTAAACTGATGTAACGTTACTGTGAATGAATAATAAATAATAAAGATTGCTCGTTAGATCCTCAAAACAGAATTATATCTCATGTTTAACCGCTACGGAGAAACCGGAGCCAGCGGATCATTTCTAAAAGTCCTGCCGGGATCAGGCTGCTCTCGGCGGGCAGCAGAGCGCTGACGGCCCGGTGCTGGAGCTCACGGTCCCTCAGCAGGAACTCAACTGGTCGCCGTATCTTTTTAAGTCGGCTGATTCTTGAATAACCGATCACAGATTTGATGCTTAAACAACTAACTTCTCGCCTGAAAACATCCTAAAATGTAGAAATAGATTTATATTATATTATCAAATCATAATATTTGTTGCATCAGTGATATGAATTTATTAGCAAATTCAGCTTTTTTTCTTTTCCGTCACATTTTCATCATTAAGTTGACGTTGAATTAAAATATAAACAAACACGCTGCTTATGAACGAGTGAGTGAACTCACGATGGTCAGAGGAAATGTGAATATGTTAAACTTTTACTTTGTTCAGGTCCCAAATAAGAAATGTCCCAAAGAGTTTAAATCCACTCAAAGCTTTTTTATTTGGCAGATCATAAATCCTCAATTTTTACAAACGAACGTCAACAGTAATGAAAAACACAAAAAGCAGAATAGAAGTCTTTTCTGATACAAAAATAGAAGCTTTTATTTTCTCGGGGAGGAGGAGCAGCCAATCCGCTTCACTGAATGAGCGAGGTCCCGGGGTCAGGGGTCACGGGACAGGAAGTTCATCTTTAACATGATTCCAGGTGATAGTCGGTGTCACCTTCTACTGTCAATGTCTTTCTCCCGACAGTCAGAGGTCAGGGGTCATCCGGCATCTCACACTTTCTGTTCCGGACCTGAACCACTTCCTTCCTCTCCTTCAGGAAGTTTCCGAAGGCGTCTCCCTCTTTGCTCTCCTCGGTGGCTAGAAATGAAACAAAGGTTTCCTTCAGACTGAAAAACATTAATATCTCATCAATAAATCTGTAAAGATCGAGAGGAGTGAAGTCTGTTAGCAGAGCTCCTCACACTAGTGCACGTGAGGGTTCCTTTAGTGCACGTGAGGGTTCCTTTAGTGCACGTGAGGGTTCCTTTAGTGCACGTGAGGGTTCCTTTAGTGCACGAGAGGGTTCCTTTAGTGCACGAGAGGGTTCCTTTAGTGCACGTGAGGGTTCCTTTAGTGCACGTGAGGGTTCCTTTTAGTGCACGTGAGCGCGCACGTGAGCGTTCCTTTCAGTGCATGAGAGCGTGCCTTTTAGCGCATGTGAGCGTGCATGTGAGCGTGCATGTGAGCGTTCCTTTTAGCGCATGTGAGCGTGCACGTGAGCGTTCCTTTTAGCGCATGTGAGCGTTCCTTTTAGTGCATGTGAGCGTGCACGTGAGCGTTCCTTTTAGCGCATGTGAGCGTTCCTTTTAGCGCATGTGAGCGTGCATGTGAGCGTTCCTTTTAGCGCATGTGAGCGTTCCTTTTAGCACATGTGAGCGTGCACGTGAGCGTTCCTTTTAGCGCATGTGAGCGTGCACGTTCCTTTTAGCGCATGTGAGCGTGCACGTGAGCGTTCCTTTTAGCACATGTGAGCGTGCACGTGAGCGTTCCTTTTAGCGCATGTGAGCGTGCACGTGAGCGTTCCTTTTAGCGCTTGTGAGCGTTCCTTTTAGCGCATGTGAGCGTGCACGTTCCTTTTAGCGCATGTGAGCGTGCATGTGAGCGTTCCTTTTAGCGCATGTGAGCGTTCCTTTTAGCGCATGTGAGCGTGCATGTGAGCGTTCCTTTTAGCGCATGTGAGCGTGCATGTGAGCGTTCCTTTTAGCGCATGTGAGCGTGCATGTGAGCATCTGGTCCTGTTAGCACCGTTAGCTGCTAGCCGGCGGCCCGGCCTGCGCCATGTTGAGAGCCGTGCTGAAGCAGCGGCAGCTCTGACGTCAGAGCGCTTGTGGTCAGGTGATCACGAGACTCTTCGGGTTTTTTACGGGTTTCTTTCCTCACCGTTGTGATCGATGTCGTCCGTGTCGCTGTCCGTGTCGTCGTCCTCGCCGTCGTCGGGGTTACCGCGTGTCATGATGAGGTCACTGGGCCCGGCGATGTGCACTGCCTCTGCGGACAGGAAGTCCATCAGCAAAACACGCCGACGTCACACAAGGCCATACTGGAGACAGCTCGCTAGCTCGCTAGCTCGCGCAGCTAACGCTAACACAACATTCCCTGCTGCTTCACATTAAAACACTTAGAAATGGACAAACAGGAAGAGGTCAGTGGACGAGTCGCCGCTGCACATTCAACATGTCAGATTACATATTTATTTAAGTGGAGCAGTCCTTTCAAATAGGCAATCATTCATGAATACAGCATTACCAGTGAATACTGGTAGTGAATACTGGTAGTAGGGCTGTGCGGTATACCGGTTTCAAATTTCCATACGGTATGAATTTTTCATATAGAAAAGAAAGAAAAGAAACATGCACTTTATTAATCCCCTTGGGGAGATTCTTCTCTGCATGTGACCATCCCTGGATAGGGAGCAGTGGGCAGCCCTGTGAGGCGCCCGGGGAGCAGCTGAGGGTTCAGTGTCTTGCTCAGGGACATGAGACATGTGAGCTATGGGGGGACTGGGGATCGAACCGGATACCTTGTGGTTGCGGGACAACCACTCATCCCCCTGAGCTACAGCCGCCCAATTAAAGAAACCGTGGAGATGCCGGGGATCGAACCCGGGGCCTCATATATACCGTCATACCGGTGCATCGCCATAGCAACTGTTGTGGCTCTTCAGCAGACAGCACAATGTATTGTTCACCGCTGAGGACGCAGCGGTCTGAGCTACTTACTGTCATGTTGTAACTTTAGTCACGTTGTAACTTTAGTCATGTTGTAACTTTAGTCATGTTGTAACTTTAGTCATGTTGTAACTTTAGTCATGTTTATAACTTTAGTCATGTTTATAACTTTAGTCATGTTGTAACTTTAGTCATGTTGTAACTTTAGTCATGTTGTAACTTTAGTCATGTTGTAACTTTAGTCATGTTATAACTTTAGTCATGTTATAACTTTAGTCATGTTGTAACTTTAGTCATGTTGTAACTTTAGTCATGTTGTAACTTTAGTCATGTTGTAACTTTAGTCATGTTGTAACTTTAGTCATGTTGTAACTTTAGTCATGGTTATAACTTTAGTCATGTTGTAACTTTAGTCATGTTGTAACTTTAGTCATGTTATAACTTTAGTCATGTTATAACTTTAGTCATGTTTATAACTTTAGTCATGTTGTAACTTTAGTCATGTTGTAACTTTAGTCATGTTGTAACTTTAGTCATGTTGTAACTTTAGTCATGTTGTAACTTTAGTCATGTTATAACTTTAGTCATGTTATAACTTTAGTCATGTTGTAACTTTAGTCATGTTGTAACTTTAGTCATGTTGTAACTTTAGTCATGTTGTAACTTTAGTCATGTTGTAACTTTAGTCATGTTGTAACTTTAGTCATGGTTATAACTTTAGTCATGTTGTAACTTTAGTCATGTTGTAACTTTAGTCATGTTATAACTTTAGTCACGTTATAACTTTAGTCACGTTCTAACTTTAGTCATGTTGTAACTTTAGTCATGTTGTAACTTTAGTCATGTTGTAACTTTAGTCATGTTATAACTTTAGTCATGTTCTAACTTTAGTCACGTTATAACTTTAGTCATGTTATAACTTTAGTCATGTTCTAACTTTAGTCACGTTATAACTTTAGTCATGTTATAACTTTAGTCATGTTGTAACTTTAGTCATGTTGTAACTTTAGTCATGTTGTAACTTTAGTCATGTAGTAACTTTAGTCATGTTGTAACTTTAGTCATGTTGTAACTTTAGTCATGTTGTAACTTTAGTCATGTTCTAACTTTAGTCATGTTCTAACTTTAGTCATGTTCTAACTTTAGTCATGTTCTAACTTTAGTCACGTTATAACTTTAGTCACGTTATAACTTTAGTCATGTTATAACTTTAGTCATGTTATAACTTTAGTCATGTTATAACTTTAGTCATGTTATAACTTTAGTCATGTTATAACTTTAGTCATGTTGTAACTTTAGTCATGTTGTAACTTTAGTCATGTTGTAACTTTAGTCATGTTATAACTTTAGTCATGTTCTAACTTTAGTCACGTTATAACTTTAGTCATGTTGTAACTTTAGTCATGTTGTAACTTTAGTCATGTTGTAACTTTAGTCATGTTGTAACTTTAGTCATGTTATAACTTTAGTCATGTTCTAACTTTAGTCACGTTATAACTTTAGTCATGTTATAACTTTAGTCATGTTCTAACTTTAGTCACGTTATAACTTTAGTCATGTTGTAACTTTAGTCATGTTGTAACTTTAGTCATGTTGTAACTTTAGTCATGTAGTAACTTTAGTCATGTTGTAACTTTAGTCATGTTGTAACTTTAGTCATGTTGTAACTTTAGTCATGTTGTAACTTTAGTCATGTTTATAACTTTAGTCATGTTATAACTTTAGTCATGTTCTAACTTTAGTCACGTTATAACTTTAGTCACGTTATAACTTTAGTCATGTTATAACTTTAGTCATGTTATAACTTTAGTCATGTTGTAACTTTAGTCATGTTGTAACTTTAGTCATGTTGTAACTTTAGTCATGTAGTAACTTTAGTCATGTTGTAACTTTAGTCATGTTGTAACTTTAGTCATGTTGTAACTTTAGTCATGTTGTAACTTTAGTCATGTTTATAACTTTAGTCATGTTATAACTTTAGTCATGGTTATAACTTTAGTCATGTAGTAACTTTAGTCATGGTTCTAACTTTAGTCATGGTTCTAACTTTAGTCATGTTATAACTTTAGTCATGTTGTAACTTTAGTCACGTTGTAACTTTAGTCATGTAGTAACTTTAGTCATGTAGTAACTTTAGTCATGTTGTAACTTTAGTCATGTTGTAACTTTAGTCATGTAGTAACTTTAGTCATGTTGTAACTTTAGTCATGTTGTAACTTTAGTCATGTTGTAACTTTAGTCATGTTGTAACTTTAGTCATGTAGTAACTTTAGTCATGTTGTAACTTTAGTCATGTTGTAACTTTAGTCATGTTGTAACTTTAGTCATGTTGTAACTTTAGTCATGTTTATAACTTTAGTCATGTTAATAACTTTAGTCATGTTCTAACTTTAGTCACGTTCTAACTTTAGTCACGTTCTAACTTTAGTCACGTTCTAACTTTAGTCATGTTATAACTTTAGTCATGTTATAACTTTAGTCATGTTATAACTTTAGTCATGTTGTAACTTTAGTCATGTTGTAACTTTAGTCATGTTGTAACTTTAGTCATGTTGTAACTTTAGTCATGTTGTAACTTTAGTCATGTTGTAACTTTAGTCATGTTGTAACTTTAGTCATGTTTATAACTTTAGTCATGTTATAACTTTAGTCATGGTTATAACTTTAGTCATGTAGTAACTTTAGTCATGGTTCTAACTTTAGTCATGGTTCTAACTTTAGTCATGTTATAACTTTAGTCACGTTGTAACTTTAGTCACGTTGTAACTTTAGTCACGTTGTAACTTTAGTCATGTAGTAACTTTAGTCATGTAGTAACTTTAGTCATGTTGTAACTTTAGTCATGTTGTAACTTTAGTCATGTTGTAACTTTAGTCATGTTATAACTTTAGTCATGTTATAACTTTAGTCATGTTGTAACTTTAGTCATGTAGTAACTTTAGTCATGTAGTAACTTTAGTCATGGTTCTAACTTTAGTCATGGTTCTAACTTTAGTCATGTTGTAACTTTAGTCATGTTGTAACTTTAGTCATGTTGTAACTTTAGTCATGTTATAACTTTAGTCATGTTGTAACTTTAGTCATGTTATAACTTTAGTCATGTTATAACTTTAGTCAGGTTATAACTTTAGTCATGTTATAACTTTAGTCATGTTATAACTTTAGTCATGTTATAACTTTAGTCATGTTGTAACTTTAGTCATGGTTATAACTTTAGTCATGTTATAACTTTAGTCATGTTATAACTTTAGTCATGTTGTAACTTTAGTCATGTTGTAACTTTAGTCATGTTATAACTTTAGTCATGTTATAACTTTAGTCATGTTATAACTTTAGTCATGTTTATAACTTTAGTCATGTTTATAACTTTAGTCATGTTATAACTTTAGTCATGTTTTAACTTTAGTCATGTTATAACTTTAGTCATGTTATAACTTTAGTCATGTTATAACTTTAGTCATGTTATAACTTTAGTCATGTTATAGCTTTAGTCATGGTTATAACAATTAATAACCCACAACTAACGCTCTTTAACAGGTAAAACATCACGACACAACAGTTTGTGACACAAACAATTTGTAACACTAATAATTGTAGATTTATAAAATTACACTGCCGAACTGCATGCTGGGTAAAGCTTGCCCACTATCACAACAAGAAGAAACTGTCACAGGAAGAGACAGACCCTTCCGGTCTGTCTCTTCCTGGTTTATCCTAAGTCCCTCCATGTTTAGCTTCCTAACACCCTCTATGTACCAACGTACAAACAGCTGTTCAGTTGGCCGGCGGTCCTTTTCAGCATCAATGAATGAATGTGTTTAAAATACCGTGATCTACCGTGAAACCGCCACAATCTTACAAAATACCATGATGTTAATTTTTGGCCTAACTGGTAAATCAGCTCGCCGTACCTGCTGAAGGTGAGCTCGTCATGTCGACCGCCCCCAGGTCCTTCCTGAGCCGCTCCAGCTGCTCCTGCTGCTTCCTGCTCTGAGCATCCGCCTGGTGGACAGGAAGTCCGTTAACCTCTGAACCACAAAGCAGTTACATATTTCGTTCTCACTTTAAAATAAAAGTCCTGCTCCTATATAGAAGCAGAACCATCCTGACTGGAAGGAGAGAGAACCAGAACACGTCTTTAGAGCAGCAGAACTCTGTTAAAAGTTGAATTTCCATTATAATGTAATTTACAAAAATTGGAAAACTAAATAATCTAAACATCCAACACGTTTACAGTTTGAGCAATGTTGGAAAAACAAACTGAGGCTCCACATATTTTCGTCATAGTTTCACTGAGGAGCTCAGAATGTTTTTACACAATCTGGTGAAAGTAAACGATTCATTTGAGGAGATTTTATTGAGAAACGGAGAATAAAATGTTGATGAAATATCATAATGTTAAGCTTCGTTTCAACTGCTTTTTTCTGAAAGGGGTTTGTCACACGTGATGCGTTCGAGGACCGTCGGTGTGGACTTCTGGCTACGATAAACAGTGTAGTTTTAGCAATTGTCAAAAAAATTCAGAGAATCAAAACGAGGAGACGAGGGAGGAGGAACAAACACTCACCAGCTGTTTGCGGAGTCTCTCATACTCGGGTCGATAGTCCCTGAGGAAGAGGAGGAGGAAGGAGAAGGAGGGAGGAAGGAGAAGGAGGGAGGAAGGAGAAGGAGGGAGGAGGATTCACATTTTATGAGATTCTGAATTTGGGTTTTCATCAACTGTAAACCATAATCACCAAAGATGAAAGAAATAAACGCTTGGAATAAATCACCGTGTCTGATGAATCTAAACGAGTTTCACTTCTTGAGTTTAAACACTGAATTTATGTGACGATATTCTGATTCATTGAGCTGCACCTGTATGTCTACGGCTTTGTACCATGTTCACAATAATATTAATAACGTGTCCAACAATAAATAAATATATATATGACCACTGAAGAGTGAAGTCACCTCTCGTACTCCTCGGCGGCGTCTTCCACCTGAACGAACAGCTCGTCCAATCCCTTTCCTGTCACCGCGGACACGCCCACCACCTGAGGACAGGAGGACAGGACCTTTAGAACCGGGTTCTACGACTCCTTCACTCTCCTGCCGGGTTCTACGACTCCTTCACTCTGCTGCCGGGTTCTACCGACTCCTTCACTCTCCTGCCGGGTTCTACCGACTCCTTTATACTCCTGCCGGGTTCTACCGACTCCTTTATACTCCTGCCGGGTTCTACCGACTCCTTCACGCTGCTGCCGGGTTCTACCGACTCCTTCACTCTCCTGCCGGGTTCTACCGACTCCTTCACTCTCCTGCCGGGTTCTACCGACTCCTTCACTCTGCTGCCGGGTTCTACAGACTCCTTTATACTCCTGCCGGGTTCTACCGACTCCTTTATACTCCTGCCGGGTTCTACAGACTCCTTTATACTCCTGCCGGGTTCTACCGACTCCTTTATACTCCTGCCGGGTTCTACCGACTCCTTTATACTCCTGCCGGGTTCTACCGACTCCTTTATACTCCTGCCGGGTTCTACCGACTCCTTCACTCTGCTGCCGGGTTCTACAGACTCCTTCACTCTGCTGCCGGGTTCTACAGACTCCTTTATACTCCTGCCGGGTTCTACCGACTCCTTTATACTCCTGCCGGGTTCTACCGACTCCTTTATACTCCTGCCGGGTTCTACCGACTCCTTTATACTCCTGCCGGGTTCTACCGACTCCTTCACTCTGCTGCCGGGTTCTACCGACTCCTTTATACTCCTGCCGGGTTCTACCGACTCCTTCACTCTCCTGCCGGGTTCTACCGACTCCTTTATACTGCTGCCAGGTTCTACAGACTCCTTCACTCTCCTGCCGGGTTCTACAGACTCCTTCACTCTCCTGCCGGGTTCTACAGACTCCTTCAATCTCCTGCCGGGTTCTACCGACTCCTTCACTCTGCTGCCGGGTTCTACAGACTCCTTTATACTCCTGCCGGGTTCTACCGACTCCTTTATACTCCTGCCGGGTTCTACAGACTCCTTTATACTCCTGCCGGGTTCTACCGACTCCTTTATACTCCTGCCGGGTTCTACCGACTCCTTTATACTCCTGCCGGGTTCTACCGACTCCTTTATACTCCTGCCGGGTTCTACCGACTCCTTCACTCTGCTGCCGGGTTCTACAGACTCCTTCACTCTGCTGCCGGGTTCTACAGACTCCTTTATACTCCTGCCGGGTTCTACCGACTCCTTTATACTCCTGCCGGGTTCTACCGACTCCTTTATACTCCTGCCGGGTTCTACCGACTCCTTTATACTCCTGCCGGGTTCTACCGACTCCTTCACTCTGCTGCCGGGTTCTACCGACTCCTTTATACTCCTGCCGGGTTCTACCGACTCCTTCACTCTCCTGCCGGGTTCTACCGACTCCTTTATACTGCTGCCAGGTTCTACAGACTCCTTCACTCTCCTGCCGGGTTCTACAGACTCCTTCACTCTCCTGCCGGGTTCTACAGACTCCTTTATTCTCCTGCCGGGTTCTACCGACTCCTTTATACTCCTGCCGGGTTCTACCGACTCCTTTATACTGCTGCCGGGTTCTACCGACTCCTTTATACTGCTGCCGGGTTCTACCGACTCCTTTATACTGCTGCCAGGTTCTACCGACTCCTTCACACTGCTGCCGGGTTCTACCGATCTCCTTCACACTGCTGCCGGGTTCTACCGATCTCCTTCACACTGCTGCCGGGTTCTACCGATCTCCTTCACTCTGCTGCCGGGTTCTACAGACTCCTTTATACTGCTGCCGGGTTCTACCGATCTCCTTTATACTCCTGCCGTGTTCTACCGACTCCTTTATACTCCTGCCGGGTTCTACAGACTCCTTTATACTGCTGCCGGGTTCTACCGACTCCTTTATACTCCTGCCGGGTTCTACAGACTCCTTTATACTCCTGCCGGGTTCTACAGACTCCTTTATACTCCTGCCGGGTTCTACAGACTCCTTTATTCTCCTGCCGGGTTCTACAGACTCCTTTATACTCCTGCCGGGTTCTACCGACTCCTTTATACTCCTGCCGGGTTCTACCGACTCCTTTATACTCCTGCCGGGTTCTACAGACTCCTTCACTCTCCTGCCGGGTTCTACAGACTCCTTTATTCTCCTGCCGGGTTCTACCGACTCCTTTATACTCCTGCCGGGTTCTACAGACTCCTTCACTCTCCTGCCGGGTTCTACAGACTCCTTTATTCTCCTGCCGGGTTCTACCGACTCCTTCATACTGCTGCCAGGTTCTACCGACTCCTTCACACTGCTGCCGGGTTCTACCGATCTCCTTCACACTGCTGCCGGGTTCTACCGACTCCTTCATACTGCTGCCGGGTTCTACCGACTCCTTCACACTGCTGCCGGGTTCTACCGACTCCTTTATACTCCTGCCGGGTTCTACAGACTCCTTTATACTCCTGCCGGGTTCTACAGACTCCTTTATACTCCTACCGGGTTCTACAGACTCCTTTATACTCCTGCCGGGTTCTACCGACTCCTTCACTCTCCTGCTGGGTTCTACCGATCTCCTTCACACTGCTGCCGGGTTCTACCGATCTCCTTCACTCTGCTGCCGGGTTCTACAGACTCCTTTATTCTCCTGCCACCTGGTGGTTACTCTGTGTGGTTGTGACTCTCAAACTCTTTAAAACACAAAAGTCGCACCACCACACAGTGACCAGCAGGTGGCGGCAGCAGGAGATCCTGCGTTGTGAGAGCTAGAGCAGTCTGGAGCGTTTGAAGAGACGACGGCTTCAGTTTCCGTCAGAAAGCTAAAGAGGTGAAACACAGCGGTCACTTCAACTCGTACTGATTCCTCTAGGACTCGTTGGTCCGGACCAGGTCTGCTGGTGTCGGTCCACATGACGAGCCCCCCTACGTGGACCCTCCTCCGGTTCCCCCGGTTCCCCGCTCACCCTCAGGCTGGTGTAGAACTCGTCCAGAACCAGACTCATGGAGCGCGTCAGGTTGCTGACGTACGAGGTCTCCTGGTTCAGAGCGTCCTGGAAGACCTCGAAGTCCTGCATCCACTCCACCGCGAAGCTGTGGTCGATGATGTCCGTCTGCACAACAACAACAAGTCAACGACGTGGAGACAGATCCACGAGAACAGGGTTCCTACACATGACCAATAGATCTCCATGACTTTAAACCAAACGTCCATGACAAACATTTAGTGAAGTCTGGGTGTAAACAGTAAAAAGTGAGTAAATGTAGTATTTAAACTAACAATGAGAATACAAAGCATACAGTAAACCTTAAATGACTCAAATGAATGAGACAATAGTTTGATTAAAAGAATAAACATTTATATAGATGCCTGTATGTATGCCTGCTTATATTCTGAGTCTTTCTTTTAAAAGCATATTCATTATTTCAAACTCAGCGTAAATGAAGACATGAACACATGAATATAACACGTTTACATGACTTTTACAGGTTTTTCATGACCGTAAGAACCCTGAGAGAGGAAACAGGAAGTGAGCTCACTTTGTTCATGGCGACGATGAAGGGCAGCTTGGTCTTGTAGAGGATGCTGGAGGAGGGAAGGAGACAAGGAGACAAGGAGCTGAGACCAGAACTTCAGACATGCTCAAGTACGTTTTTGTCCCTCCATCGGTTCAGACGGACCTCGTTTCTCACTTCAAAATAAAAGTCCTGACTAGAAGGTCTCTCTCTCTCTCTCAACGTTTCATTGGTCTGTTGTCACCTGACTTGTCTCAAACTTCCATAATTCATGTTTTTCTTCCTGGTTTCTTAAACTACATGAAGCAAAATGTTCCAATAACAACATTATTTAAATCCATGTCCGTCCATCATTTTATCACTTATATATTTGTGTTAAATAAAACAATAGCGTGTGGTTGTTGTTGGTCCTCGAGTCCCGTTGGATTTAAGGCCGTTTGTTGTGGATGACAGAGATGAAGATGATGATGAAGACTGCAGTTCACATGTGAACGCTCACGTGCACGCTCACATGCGCTAAAAGGAACGCTCACGCTCACATGCGCTAAAAGGAACGCTCACGTGCACGCTCACATGCGCTAAAAGGAACGCTCACGTGCACGCTCACATGCGCTAAAAGGAACGCTCACGTGCACGCTCACATGCGCTAAAAGGAACGCTCACGTGCACGCTCACATGCGCTAAAAGGAACGCTCACGTGCACGCTCACATGCACTAAAAGGAATGCTCACGTGCACGCTCACATGCGCTAAAAGGAACGCTCACATGCACTAAAAGGAACGCTCACGTGCACGCTCACATGCGCTAAAAGGAACGCTCACATGCACTAAAAGGAACGCTCACGTGCACGCTCACATGCGCTAAAAGGAACGCTCACGTGCACGCTCACATGCACTAAAAGGAACGCTCACGTGCACGCTCACATGCGCTAAAAGGAACGCTCACGTGCGCGCTCACATGCACTAAAAGGAACGCTCACGTGCACGCTCACATGCGCTAAAAGGAACGCTCACGTGCACGCTCACATGCGCTAAAAGGAACGCTCACGTGCACGCTCACATGCACTAAAAGGAACGCTCACGTGCACGCTCACATGCGCTAAAAGGAACGCTCACGTGCGTGCTCACATGCACTAAAAGGAACGCTCACGTGCACGCTCACATGCGCTAAAAGGAACGCTCACGTGCACGCTCACATGCGCTAAAAGGAACGCTCACGTGCACGCTCACATGCACTAAAAGGAACGCTCACGTGCACGCTCACATGCGCTAAAAGGAACGCTCACGTGCACGCTCACATGCGCTAAAAGGAACGCTCACGTGCGCGCTCACATGCACTAAAAGGAACGCTCACGTGCACGCTCACATGCGCTAAAAGGAACGCTCACGTGCACGCTCACATGCACTAAAAGGAACGCTCACGTGCACGCTCACATCTCAAAGTCTAAAGTTCTCAACGTCTTTATCAAGGAACAGTTTAATAACTTGTTTGCGCTGTGATGTTCTCTTAGCGCCCCCTGCTGGATACGTATTGTTCTGTTATACGTTATGTGTTGGGGATATTTGAAAATGGGAGACAATTGTATGTTCAGTTTGTCCACAAAAACACAGCTGAGATCTTTAAAAAAAGTAATAAATGGTGAGAATAGTTTCACATAATTCAAGGGGATTTCTTTTCAATTTTAAGGAGATTTCTTTCTAAGATTTGAATGTTATGTCTGTCTCGGATTTTATAGTGAATTCTAAGGTGATTCTCTGATTTTTCAGATGAGTCTGACTTTATAGGCGATTCTCAGATTTGATAGAGATTCTCAGAGGAATCCAGTGAAAAGGTGCGTGGTAGTTTTCCTTAAAGCAACAGGCTCCTCCTCTGAATGCGTAAGAGCGGCCAGCTGAGCGGTCGGTACCTGCAGGCGTACAGCATGTTGGACATGAAGGTGACGGGGCTGACGCTGCGGGACGTGTCCATCACGTAGATCACCACGCAGGGGAAGGACGAGGCCTGCGGCACACGAGCACGTTAGGGGCTGGGTTTTCAAAATAAAAGCCCTGCTCCCCTCTGGAAACAGAGCCATCGGGACTAGAACACGTCTGTAGTGCAGGAGAACTCCGTTATTATGACATCAACCATTGAGAAGAACAACACAAGGTCAGTATGTTTGATCATGTATTTTACAAAAATCAGGTAGGAGAAGAGAGAGGAGACAGGAGATAGGAGATAGGAGACAAGAGAGGAGATAGGAGACAGGAGACAAGAGAGAGGAGACAGGAGAGAGGAGATAGGAGAGAAGAGAGAGGAGACAGGAGAGAGGAGAGAGGAGAGAAGAGAGAGGAGACAGGAGAGAGGAGATAGGAGAGAAGAGAGAGGAGACAGGAGAGAGGAGAGAGGAGAGAAGAGAGAGGAGACAGGAGATAGGAGATAGGAGATAGGAGACAAGAGAGAGGAGACAGGAGACAAGAGAGAGGAGACAGGAGAGAGGAGATAGGAGAGAAGAGAGAGGAGACAGGAGAGAGGAGAGAGGAGAGAAGAGAGAGGAGACAGGAGATAGGAGAGAGGAGACAGGAGATAGGAGAGAGGAGACAAGAGAGAGGAGATAGGAGAGAGGAGAGAGGAGACAAGAGAGAGGAGACAAGAGAGAGGAGATAGGAGAGAGGAGATAGGAGAGAGGAGACAGGAGACAAGAGAGAGGAGACAAGAGAGAGGAGATAGGAGAGAGGAGATAGGAGACAAGAGAGGAGATAGGAGACAGGAGACAGGAGAGAGGAGACAGGAGAGAGGAGAGAGGAGACAAGAGAGAGGAGACAGGAGACAGGAGAGAGGAGACAAGAGAGAGGAGATAGGAGACAAGAGAGGAGATAGGAGACAGGAGAGAGGAGACAAGAGAGGAGATAGGAGACAGGAGAGAGGAGACAGGAGACAAGAGAGAGGAGACAGGAGAGAGGAGACAGGAGAGAGGAGACAAGAGAGAGGAGACAAGAGAGAGGAGACAAGAGAGAGGAGACAGGAGAGAGGAGACAAGAGAGAGGAGACATGAGACAGGAGACAGGAGACAAGAGAGAGGAGACAGGAGATAGGAGACAGGAGACAGGAGACAAGAGAGAGGAGACAAGAGAGAGGAGACAAGAGAGAGGAGACAGGAGAGAGGAGACAGGAGAGAGGAGATAGGAGAGAGGAGAGAGGAGACAGGAGACAGGAGAGAGGAGATAGGAGACAGGAGACAGGAGACAGGAGAGAGGAGACAGGAGAGAGGAGACAAGAGAGAGGAGACAGGAGAGAGGAGGGAGGAGACAAGAGAGGAGATAGGAGACAGGAGACAGGAGACAGGAGAGAGGAGAGAGGAGAGGAGATAGGAGACAGGAGACAGGAGATAGGAGACAAGAGAGAGGAGATAGGAGAGAGGAGATAGGAGAGAGGAGACAGGAGAGAGGAGATAGGAGAGAGGAGATAGGAGAGAGGACACAAGAGAGGAGACAAGAGAGAGGAGACAGGAGACAAGAGAGAGGAGATAGGAGAGAGGAGATAGGAGAGAGGAGAGAGGAGAGGAGATAGGAGACAGGAGACAGGAGAGAGGAGACAGGAGACAGGAGAGAGGAGACAGGAGAGAGGAGACAGGAGAGAGGAGACAGGAGAGAGGAGACAGGAGAGAGGAGACAAGAGAGAGGAGATAGGAGAGAGGAGATAGGAGACAAGAGAGGAGATAGGAGACAGGAGACAGGAGAGAGGAGACAAGACAGGAGATAGGAGACAGGAGACAGGAGAGAGGAGAGAGGAGACAAGAGAGAGGAGACAGGAGACAGGAGAGAGGAGACAAGAGAGAGGAGATAGGAGACAAGAGAGGAGATAGGAGACAGGAGAGAGGAGACAAGAGAGGAGATAGGAGACAGGAGAGAGGAGACAGGAGACAAGAGAGAGGAGACAGGAGAGAGGAGACAGGAGAGAGGAGACAGGAGAGAGGAGACAGGAGACAGGAGACATGAGACAGGAGACAGGAGACAAGAGAGAGGAGACAGGAGATAGGAGACAGGAGACAAGAGACAGGAGAGAGGAGACAGGAGAGAGGAGACAAGAGAGAGGAGACAGGAGAGAGGAGATAGGAGACAAGAGAGAGGAGACAAGAGAGAGGAGACAGGAGAGAGGAGAGAGGAGACAGGAGACAGGAGAGAGGAGAGAGGAGACAGGAGAGAGGAGAGAGGAGAGAGGAGACAGGAGACAGGAGAGAGGAGAGAGGAGACAGGAGAGAGGAGACAGGAGAGAGGAGAGAGGAGACAGGAGAGAGGAGACAGGAGAGAGGAGACAGGAGAGAGGAGATAGGAGAGAGGAGACAAGAGAGAGGAGACAGGAGAGAGGAGATAGGAGACAAGAGAGAGGAGACAGGAGAGAGGAGACAGGAGAGAGGAGACAGGAGAGAGGAGACAGGAGAGAGGAGACAAGAGAGAGGAGACAGGAGAGAGGAGATAGGAGACAAGAGAGAGGAGACAAGAGAGAGGAGACAGGAGAGAGGAGACAGGAGAGAGGAGAGAGGAGAGAGGAGACAGGAGACCATAATGCAAACAGAGTCGGACCCACCAGCGTCTCTGTGATGATGGTTCCAGACGCCGACCAGGTGAAGACCTCGATCTGACCCGGGGTGTCGATCAGCACGTAGCTGCAGGAGAGAGGAGACAGGAGACAAGATATAGGAGACAGGAGATAAGAGAGAGGAGAAAGGAGATGAGAGAGAGGAGACAGGAGATGAGAGAGAGGAGACAGGAGATAAGAGAGAGGAGAAAGGAGATGAGAGAGAGGAGAAAGGAGATGAGAGAGAGGAGAAAGGAGATGAGAGAGAGGAGAAAGGAGATGAGAGAGAGGAGACAGGAGATGAGAGAGAGGAGACAGGAGATGAGAGAGAGGAGACAGGAGATGAGAGAGAGGAGACAGGAGATGAGAGAGAGGAGACAGGAGATGAGAGAGAGGAGACAGGAGATGAGAGAGAGGAGACAGGAGATGAGAGAGAGGAGACAGGAGATGAGAGAGAGGAGAAAGGAGATGAGAGAGAGGAGACAGGAGATGAGAGAGAGGAGACAGGAGAAAACCGGAAGGGTCGACAGAGTTTCTTCTTGTTGTGATAGTGTGCGAGCTTTACCCAGCATGCAGTTTGGCGGTGTAATTTGATAAATGTACAATTATTAGTGTTACAAATTGTTTATGTGTCACAAACTGTTGTGTCGAGGCATTTTAAAAAGTTTAAAGTTATAAACATGACTAAAGTTATAACATGACTAAAGTTACAACATGACTAAAGTTACAACATGACTAAAGTTATGACCATGACTAAAGTTATAACATGACTAAAGTTATAACATGACTAAAGTTACAACATGACTAAAGTTACAACATGACTAAAGTTACAACATGACTAAAGTTACAACATGACTAAAGTTACAACATGACTAAAGTTATAACATGACTAAAGTTATAACCATGACTAAAGTTATAACATGACTAAAGTTACAACATGACTAAAGTTATAACATGACTAAAGTTATGACCATGACTAAAGTTACAACATGACTAAAGTTATAACATGACTAAAGTTATAACATGACTAAAGTTACAACATGACTAAAGTTACAACATGACTAAAGTTACAACATGACTAAAGTTACAACATGACTAAAGTTACAACATGACTAAAGTTACAACATGACTAAAGTTATAACAATGACTAAAGTTATAACCATGACTAAAGTTATAACATGACTAAAGTTATAACCATGACTAAAGTTATAACATGACTAAAGTTATAACATGACTAAAGTTACAACATGACTAAAGTTACAACATGACTAAAGTTACAACATGACTAAAGTTATAACATGACTAAAGTTATAACCATGACTAAAGTTATAACATGACTAAAGTTATAACATGACTAAAGTTATAACATGACTAAAGTTATAACATGACTAAAGTTACAACATGACTAAAGTTACAACATGACTAAAGTTACAACATGACTAAAGTTACAACATGACTAAAGTTATAACATGACTAAAGTTATAACCATGACTAAAGTTATAACATGACTAAAGTTATAACATGACTAAAGTTATAACATGACTAAAGTTACAACATGACTAAAGTTATAAACATGACTAAAGTTATAACATGACTAAAGTTACAACATGACTAAAGTTACAACATGACTAAAGTTATAACATGACTAAAGTTATAACCATGACTAAAGTTATAACCATGACTAAAGTTATAACATGACTAAAGTTATAACATGACTAAAGTTATAACCATGACTAAAGTTATAACATGACTAAAGTTATAAACATGACTAAAGTTATAACCATGACTAAAGTTATAACATGACTAAAGTTATAACATGACTAAAGTTATAACCATGACTAAAGTTACAAACATGACTAAAGTTATAACATGACTAAAGTTATAACATGACTAAAGTTATAACATGACTAAAGTTATAACATGACTAAAGTTATAACATGACTAAAGTTATAACATGACTAAAGTTATAACATGACTAAAGTTACAACATGACTAAAGTTATAACATGACTAAAGTTACAACATGACTAAAGTTACAAACATGACTAAAGTTATAACATGACTAAAGTTATAAACATGACTAAAGTTATAACATGACTAAAGTTATAACATGACTAAAGTTACAAACATGACTAAAGTTACAAACATGACTAAAGTTATAACATGACTAAAGTTATAACATGACTAAAGTTATAACATGACTAAAGTTATAACATGACTAAAGTTATAACATGACTAAAGTTATAACATGACTAAAGTTATAACATGACTAAAGTTACAAACATGACTAAAGTTATAACATGACTAAAGTTATAAACATGACTAAAGTTATAACATGACTAAAGTTATAACATGACTAAAGTTACAACATGACTAAAGTTATAACATGACTAAAGTTATAACATGACTAAAGTTACAACATGACTAAAGTTACAAACATGACTAAAGTTATAACATGACTAAAGTTATAAACATGACTAAAGTTATAACATGACTAAAGTTATAACATGACTAAAGTTACAAACATGACTAAAGTTACAAACATGACTAAAGTTATAACATGACTAAAGTTATAACATGACTAAAGTTATAACCATGACTAAAGTTATAACATGACTAAAGTTATAACCATGACTAAAGTTATAACATGACTAAAGTTATAACATGACTAAAGTTATAACATGACTAAAGTTATAACATGACTAAAGTTACAAACATGACTAAAGTTATAACATGACTAAAGTTATAAACATGACTAAAGTTATAACATGACTAAAGTTATAACATGACTAAAGTTACAACATGACTAAAGTTACAAACATGACTAAAGTTATAACATGACTAAAGTTACAACATGACTAAAGTTACAACATGACTAAAGTTACAACATGACTAAAGTTACAACATGACTAAAGTTACAACATGACTAAAGTTAGAACATGACTAAAGTTATAACATGACTAAAGTTATAACATGACTAAAGTTATAACATGACTAAAGTTAGAACATGACTAAAGTTAGAACATGACTAAAGTTAGAACATGACTAAAGTTAGAACATGACTAAAGTTATAACATGACTAAAGTTATAACATGACTAAAGTTAGAACATGACTAAAGTTATAACATGACTAAAGTTATAACATGACTAAAGTTATAACATGACTAAAGTTATAACATGACTAAAGTTATAAACATGACTAAAGTTATAACATGACTAAAGTTACAACATGACTAAAGTTATAACATGACTAAAGTTACAACATGACTAAAGTTACAACATGACTAAAGTTAGAACATGACTAAAGTTAGAACATGACTAAAGTTATAACATGACTAAAGTTATAACATGACTAAAGTTAGAACATGACTAAAGTTAGAACATGACTAAAGTTATAACATGACTAAAGTTATAACATGACTAAAGTTACAACATGACTAAAGTTATAACATGACTAAAGTTAGAACATGACTAAAGTTAGAACATGACTAAAGTTAGAACATGACTAAAGTTAGAACATGACTAAAGTTATAACATGACTAAAGTTATAACATGACTAAAGTTAGAACATGACTAAAGTTATAACATGACTAAAGTTATAACATGACTAAAGTTATAACCATGACTAAAGTTACAACATGACTAAAGTTACAACATGACTAAAGTTACAACATGACTAAAGTTATAACATGACTAAAGTTAGAACATGACTAAAGTTATAACATGACTAAAGTTATAACCATGACTAAAGTTACAACATGACTAAAGTTACAACATGACTAAAGTTACAACATGACTAAAGTTAGAACATGACTAAAGTTATAACATGACTAAAGTTATAACATGACTAAAGTTATAACATGACTAAAGTTATAACATGACTAAAGTTATAACATGACTAAAGTTACAACATGACTAAAGTTAGAACATGACTAAAGTTATAACATGACTAAAGTTATAACATGACTAAAGTTATAACATGACTAAAGTTATAACATGACTAAAGTTATAACCATGACTAAAGTTACAACATGACTAAAGTTATAACATGACTAAAGTTATAACATGACTAAAGTTACTACATGACTAAAGTTACAAACCATGACTAAAGTTACAAACATGACTAAAGTTATAAACATGACTAAAGTTATAACATGACTAAAGTTATAACATGACTAAAGTTACAACATGACTAACGTTACAACATGGACTAAAGTTATAACATGACTAAAGTTACAACATGACTAAAGTTATAACATGACTAAAGTTAGAACATGACTAAAGTTAGAACATGACTAAAGTTAGAACATGACTAAAGTTATAACATGACTAAAGTTATAACATGACTAAGTTTAACATGACTAAAGTTAGAACATGACTAAAGTTATAACATGACTAAAGTTATAACATGACTAAAGTTATAACATGACTAAAGTTAGAACATGGACTAAAGTTAGAACATGACTAAAGTTAGAACATGACTAAAGTTATAACATGACTAAAGTTAGAACATGACTAAAGTTAGAACATGACTAAAGTTAGAACATGACTAAAGTTAGAACATGACTAAAGTTAGAACATGACTAAAGTTATAACATGACTAAAGTTAGAACATGACTAAAGTTACAAACATGACTAAAGTTATAACATGACTAAAGTTATAACATGACTAAAGTTAGAACATGACTAAAGTTAGAACATGGACTAAAGTTAGAACCATGACTAAAGTTAGAACCATGACTAAAGTTATAACATGACTAAAGTTATAACATGACTAAAGTTAGAACATGACTAAAGTTAGAACATGACTAAAGTTAGAACATGACTAAAGTTAGAACCATGACTAAAGTTATAACATGACTAAAGTTATAACAGACTAAAGTTACAACATGACTAAAGTTAGAACATGACTAAAGTTATAACATGACTAAAGTTACAACATGACTAAAGTTAGAACATGACTAAAGTTATAACATGACTAAAGTTAGAACATGACTAAAGTTAGAACATGACTAAAGTTAGAACCATGACTAAAGTTATAACATGACTAAAGTTACAACATGACTAAAGTTAGAACCATGACTAAAGTTAGAACATGACTAAAGTTAGAACATGACTAAAGTTTAGAACATGACTAAAGTTAGAACATGACTAAAGTTAGAACATGACTAAAGTTAGAACATGACTAAAGTTATAACATGACTAAAGCAGGAAGAAGATCAAGGTCACAAGAAGCTCAAGGTCACGTTGCTTCTGGCTCACCGGTGATTCTGCTGCTTCTTCTCCAGGAACTGCATCACCTGAGGACCAGAACCAGGTTTTAATGACGTCATCAGGAACAACCATAGAGGAGACAGGAGACAGAGGAGGCGGAGACAGAGGAGGCGGAGCCCAGACGGTCACCTGATCGAAGCGCGTGGCGAACAGGTTTGAGCGACGTCACGATGCCTCCGTTGGGCCCGAGGCCGTACTGCTTCATCACCTCCTTGTAGTTCACCGGTGTCCCGGATGTCTGCAGGGGGAGGAGGAGGGAGGAGAGAGGAGGGAGGAGGGAGGAGAGGGAGAGAGGAGGAAGGAGAGAGGAGGGAGGAGGGAGGAGGGGGAGAGAGGAGGGAGGAGGGGAGAGGAGAGAGGAGGGAGGAGGGAGGAGGGGAGAGAGGAGGGAGGAGAGGGAGGGGAGAGAGAGAGGAGAGAGGAGGAAGGAGAGAGGAGGGAGGAGGGGAGAGGAGGGAGGAGGGAGGAGGGAGGAGAGAGAGAGAGGAGAGAGGAGGAAGGAGAGAGGAGGGAGGAGGGTGAGAGAGGAGGGAGGAGGGGAGAGAGGAGAGAGGAGGGAGGGAGGGGAGGGAGGAGGGGAGAGGAGGGAGAGAGAGGGAGGGAGAGAGGAGAGAGGAGGAAGGAGGGGATAGGAGGGAGGAGGGGAGGGAGAGGGAGAGAGGAGGAGGAGGGGAGGGAGGAGGGGAGAGGAGAGAAGGAGGAGGGAGGAGAGAGGAGAGAGGAGGAAGGAGGGATAGGAGGGAGGAGGGAGGAGAGGAGAGAGGAGGGAGGAGAGAGGAGGAGGAGAGAGGAGGAGAGAGGAGGGGAGAGAGAGGGGAGGAGAGATGAGGGAGGAGGGAGGAGGAAGAGGGGAGAGGAGGGAGGAGAGGAGAGAGGAGAGAGGAGGGAGGAGGGGAGAGAGGAGAGAGGAGGGAGGAGGGGAGGGAGGAGGGGAGAGGAGGAGAGAGGAGGGAGGAGAGAGGAGAGAGGAGGAAGGGAGGGGATAGGAGGGAGGAGGGAGGAGAGGAGAGAGGAGGGAGGAGAGAGGAGGAGGAGAGAGGAGGAGAGAGGAGGGGGAGAGAGGGAGGGAGGGAGAGATGAGGGAGGAGGGAGGAGGAAGGGAGGGGAGAGGAGGGAGGAGAGGAGAGGAGAGAGGAGGGGAGAGGGAGGGAGGAGGGGAGAGGAGGAGAGAGGAGGGAGGAGAGGAGAGAGGAGAGAGGAGGGGAGAGGATGGGAGGAGAGAGGAGGGGAGAGGAGGGAGGAGAGAGGAGGGGAGAGGAGAGAGCGGAGAGGAGGAGGGAGGAGAGAGGAGGGGAGAGGAGGGAGGAGAGGAGAGAGGAGAGAGGAGGGGAGAGGAGGGAGGAGAGAGGAGGGGAGAGGAGGGAGGAGGAGAGGAGGGGGAGAGGGAGAGAGGAGAGGAGAGGGAGGGAGGAGAGAGGAGGGGGAGGGCGGGAGGAGGGGAGAGGAGGGAGGAGAGAGGAGGGGAGAGGAGGGAGGAGAGGAGAGAGGAGGGAGAGGAGAGGAGATGGAGGAGGGAGGAGGAGGGAGGGAGAGAGGAGGGAGGAGAGGAGGGGAGAGGAGGAGAGAGAGGAGGAAGGAGGGGAGAGGAGGGAGGAGAGAGGAGGGAGGAGAGGAGGGGGAGAGAGGAGGAGAGAGGAGGGGAGGGAGAGGAGGGAGGAGAGAGGAGAGAGGAGGGAGGAGAGAGGAGGAGAGAGGAGGAGAGAGGAGGGGAGAGAGGAGGGGAGAGGAGAGAGGAGAGAGGGAGGGAGGAGAGGAGAGAGGAGAGAGGAGGGGAGAGGAGGGAGGAGAGGAGGGGGAGAGGAGGGAGGAGAGAGGAGGAAGGAGGGGAGAGGAGGGAGGAGAGAGGAGAGAGGAGGGAGGAGAGGAGAGAGGAGGGGAGAGGAGGGAGGAGAGGAGGGGAGAGGAGGGAGGAGAGAGGAGGAAGGAGGGGAGAGGAGGGAGGAGAGATGAGGGAGGAGGGAGGAGGCAGGAGGGGAGAGGAGGTAGGAGAGGAGAGCGGAGAGAGGAGGGGAGAGGAGGGAGGAGAGAGGCAGGGGAGAGGAGAGAGGAGAGAGGAGGGAGGAGAGGAGAGAGGAGAGAGGAGGGGAGAGGAGGGAGGAGGGGAGAGGAGGGAGGAGAGAGGAGGGGAGGAGGAGGGAGGAGAGGAGAGAGGAGGGGAGAGGAGGGAGGAGAGGAGGAGTAGGAGGAGAGGAGAGAGGAGAGAGGAGAGGAGGGGAGGGAAGGAGGGAGGAGAGAGGAGGAAGGAGGGGAGAGGAGGGAGGAGAGGAGGAGGAGGAGAGAGGAGGAGAGAGGAGGAGAGAGGAGGGGAGAGAGAGGAGGGAGGAGAGAGGAGAGAGGAGGGAGGAGAGAGGAGGAGAGAGGAGGAGAGAGGAGGGGAGGAGAGAGGAGGGAGGGAGAGGAGAGAGGAGAGAGGAGGAGGAGAGGAGGAGGCGGAGAGAGGAGAGGGGGAGAGGAGGGGAGGAGAGAGGGAGAGGAGGGAGGAGGAGAGGAGAGGAGGGGAGAGGAGGGAGGAGAGAGGAGGAAGGAGGGGAGAGGAGGAAGGAGAGAGGAGGAGAGGAGGGAGGAGAGAGGAGGAGGAGAGGAGGGGAGAGAGAGGAGGGAGGAGAGAGGAGAGAGGAGGGAGGAGAGAGGAGGGAGGAGGGAGGAGAGAGGAGAGAGGAGGGAGGAGAGAGAGGAGGGAGGAGAGAGGAGGGAGGGAGGGAGGGAGAGAGGAGAGAGGAGGGAGGAGAGAGGAGAGAGGAGAGAAAAATGTAAATCTGCATTTCACCGCCCCACTTGTAATACCTCTGCGACCCCACTAGAGGGCCGCGCCCTCAGTTTGAGAACCACTGCTTTAACAGCTGTCACGCCGAGTCCTCAGAGTCCTGAGACTGGACTCTGAGGATAGGGTTAGAATGTAGTATAACATGTATACAATGTAGTATATAACCATGTGGTAGTACATTGTGGTAAGTACATGAGGTAGTACATGTAGTAGTACATGTAGTAGTACATGTAGTAGTACATGTAGTAGTACATGTAGTAGTACATGTGGTAGTACATGTGGTAGTACATGTAGTAGTACATGTGGTAGTACATGTGGTAGTACATGTAGTAGTACATGTAGTAGTACATGTAGTAGTACATGTACTACTACATGTACTACTACATGTAGTAGTACATGTAGTAGTACATGTGGTAGTACATGTTAGTAGTACATGTAGTT